>JAPDSC010158213.1:272961-302970 GCA_026290005.1 Latrodectus geometricus | reverse complement strand
ATATATATATATATATATATATATATATATATATATATATATATATAACGCAAAGAATATGCCTAAAATAAAAGGTTATGCAAATACTGATACCTCGAGGTATTGTCTGTATGGATACAAATAACTTGAAATCATCAATGCGCTTTTTACATATACAGATACAGAATACAAAACATTTTCAAGAGAAATTTTATAAACTTGTAACTCTAAATCAAAGATAGAGAGCTGCAGTTATCACTGAATGGATAAAAAAGAAACAAGTCAGGTGAAAACAAAAGATGATTCTTAAATATTTATGTTGACAGAAACATGGTGTGATAGTTCTCTATTTAATTTAACTTAAAAGTGAAAAGTTGCCTGCAAATTAAAAGTCGGCTTATATACATGAGTTCATTGTGCTGTTCGTTATTCAGTGGCATAACCTTCTCAATCTGAAGTGTATTGAATGTTAGTTTTTAATGTGAATTCTTTGAAGTTATTGACCTTTTCTAATGTTCAACATACAACTTCAACTCAACTTTTTTTACGAAAATGGCTTATGTAACTGTTCGAGAAAACATACTTAGGGTAATTTACATAAATACTTATAATAGTTTTATGCTTCTCCGAACTGCCACTGCGAATGAAAAATTATTTTATTTGATTGCAGTTTTAATAATTTTAAGTTTAAAAAGTTTAAGTTTCAAATATTTTTATTTCATTGTGTTATTTCTACACTAAATAATTTACTATGCTGATAAATCTATTATTTTTCAAAAAACTATTTGACACCCTGAAATTAGGGTAGTTAAATAAGGATTGGTATAAAAGGATAATTGTCAAATTTGAAATATTTTAAATTATTTTGTCCACTATCATAAAAATGAATTTTTTGCATAAAAGGTACACCTTTAAAAGTATAATTTAATAAATATTTTTTAAAGCAAATAATAATTTTCAAGTTTAAGTAAAGCATTGAAAAATATTTCTGCTAAACTATCCTTGAAGAATACTTGAGCTTGAAACGTTTCCATAAAACTGCCTAAGACTTCAGAATTTGACAAGAATTACTTCGTACAGAGTAATGAAACTATTCTGTGATATATTTATCCTTTGGAATAACAAATTGTTCTCGAGAAAAATATAGCCATTATAATATTAAACTAAAAAAAAATTCTTCCACTACAATTCAACCGGGGACCAAGGCCTTTAGTGCCCAAATCTGCTTTCTTGACCGCAGGCTTTGGGTGCGAAGCTTAAGTCCCGGTTTGGTGGTCAGCCTAACTCGAAACTCCCAGTGTTTAGTTCCAAACACGCTTGGTATTCAGTTTTATCAACCCACTGAAGTGGTGAAGGGCTGGATAGACTTTTCCCAGCCCAATGATCGAACCTCTGAACAGTGCGTTGGGAGCGCGAAACGCTGCCATCGAGCTTCCATTATAAAATAAAATTAGACCAAAAAGAGGTACAAACAGTTAGAGAAGTTGGAGAGCGTCTCTCTTAAGTGCTCAAATAAAATATAAAAACACTTAATAAAGACAATGCAAAGATATGTGTTTAAAAAACATTTACAAGCAGCAAATGCAAAAAAGTTACTGGAAAACAAAAGTGATTCGTAAAATTTAAACCAAAGAAATTATAAAAGTGTAGGAAAGGAAACGTGTGTGTGGTATTGATTTTTGGAGGATGAAACTTCAGTTTTAAAGGCAATTTTTTTACTTTACTTTCGACTCAATTTTATAGCAGTAAGTCTTACACTCTATATAAGTCGAAGCTGTGAGTAATTTTTGAAAAATGATAAGATTTTGTGAATGTTTGTTAAAGTGTGGCAAGTTAGTCAAACCTCTAGTAACTGAAGGAATAATTAGTCAGGTATTTATGTAGAAGAACGCTTAAAAAACTATGCAGACTTTCATAAAGAAATATAATGATGGACAGTATTTTGGCCTGATTTAGTGAGCAGCTATTAGTCCATGAATAATAAAGTATGTGAGAGAAAATACTACCAATTTGAAACCTATAAATAATATTAATGAACCCATCTTTTTCTTTCAAAAATAAATGCACTAAGTTATATAAAAAAAAAAAAAAAAAAAAACATTTCGATATTGACGTTTCTCTTATGGCAAGTTATTTTACACAGATTTTTTTCTTTTACGAATTTTATTTTGACTTTTTAATTAATGTAGTATTTTTAAGTACTTTGCTTTTTGGTGGATAAAATAATGTTTAAGTGATAAAATTTCCTTCCCTTTTTTGGTGATATTTTTCAGGGTTAAGAGCCAGTTTTTCATGTAACTTTAATCACTTGTAAATAAAAAAATATGTTGTCATTTCAACTGTATTTACATACTTAGTACATAAAATCAATTGATACGATTTTTGCCTTGAATATAAAAATTAATGAAAAAAATGTTTTGAAGCGAACACCATTTATTCCTAAATTTATTTAAATTATATGATTTCAGAGAAGATGTTACTTTTTAAGTTGAATTTGCGAAAGTAATGAAATCTGTCAAATACAATACTCGACTTGGCTACAATTTATATATTTTCAAGAATATAAATAAGGAGCATAATATTCAAGCTTTAAATAAAAATTGAATTGTGTATTTTTTGTATTCCATTCGGTCGCCTATATATATATATATATATATATATATATATATATATATATATATATAGGCGACCGAAGCTTACCAATTGTCCCATTATATTGAGGTAATATCAAAACATAACGAAGTTGATATCTAAGTAAAAAAAATTATATAAAATTATTCGTATCAAACTTAAATAAAAATGAGAGATTTCAGTGTTTAACAAATAGTTAAGGAATAACCATTGCAAGACAATTAGTGAATAATCACAAGCACTGGACAATTATTATAAAATATGACTTAATAGTAAAATTAGAAAACTTTAGAAATCATATATACTCAATTTTTAAAGTATGTAATACCCTATAACTATTTATAATTTACCGCATAAAGGTATAGAATTAAAATAATTATTAATTTTATGTGAATAGTTTATAATTCTTTAAAAAAAAAGTATGTTGGCTATTATTTTTATTGTATGTTATACATTCTCTAATCCACTTTACTACCAGGGGAATGATTAGTGGCTAAATATTTAGTTAAATTAGAAATAGTGAGATATTTTCGGAAATTAACCGCATTTTTTTCTTCCCATGTCAGAAGCTCCCACGAAAAACAAATAGAAGAAACAAGTAGATATGCTATTAAAAAAAAAGAAAGAGAAAACTGTGCAAGAATTTTACAGTGTTATTCTTGAGTCTGGGTAAAACATGGAAGTATACAAGCAATGGAAGTCTAATCATTCGCTCAGCAAGTCCATTTCTGTCAGGCGAGCTTCATGATATATTAAGCAAGGCCAACCGACGTCACTCATGTGTGATATTTCTTCAGTCTGTTTTGACTACATAGGTGGCGCGGGAGTACAGTTTTTTTTTTCTCTTCTTCACGAAGAATAAATAAAAGATGCGGGAAGAAGTTTTATTTCTTTCACTCGTTTCTAATTATGATGGCGATTATGTTGCTCATCCTGCTTTGCGCTTGGGTGACTATCGCTGCTTCTCACTGTCCGGCGAATGTTCTGGTCATGTACCGGGCAGTTTTGCAAACTGAATGGTCCGAGGAAAAATTTCCCAAGCAGTATCCAGACTGGAGACCACCTGCTCAGTGGTCAGTTGTTGTCGGTGAGTGGTTTCATTGAAAGTCCGCAAAATGATTAAAAAAAATTCTTAATTATTAATAAATGTGTTAAAAGTAATGTCCACTTTAATGTTTCAAATTTAGCGATAAAAATTTTTATATCTAAGGAAATTAAAAATTGAAATTTTAAATTTTTATACAATTATAAAATGGGACAAGTCTTATATATATATTTCATTTTATAATACTATAGATACTTTCAAAACTACAGGGGCAAAACTCTTAAATTCCGTCTAAGCCATTTCATTGTTCAAAATGAAAGCAAGGTTTTATTTTAAGATATATATAAGAAAAATTCAAGATATATTTGTATAAGGTACAGAGCACTTTTTTTAATGTTATATAAATATTCAAACATAAATAAATGCTTTTAAAACACACACAAGCTAAGCAACTCAATTTTTCTTTAAATTATGATTTGTGTTATTTATTTTACAAAGACGTCAAAGGTATAAACTAGTGGAGTTTCTGCCTCTGAAAAAAATTAATGAATAGTTATTAATATTCAATAATAAAATGATTTCATTAAAATTCAACCTTAAAATCATAATTTATTGATAAAAAAATTTAACAAAGTTATATAGTTGGTATTGAATATTTTTTATTAAACGTTTTATTTACGACTTTTTTATTTTAACAAAAATATTTTTGAATGCAAGCATTAATTAGTTTTTTTATAGAATAGTTAAATATCAAACTATACGTGTATGAGTCAATAAAAATCCATCTCTATATTTTTACCTTATTTTAATTTATAAATGATTTTCAAGTCATTTTACGTTGAATATTAATAAATTTAATTTTCTATAGCTAATAAGTTAATTATTTTTTTGAAGCTTGATTGTTTTTACACAATCCTGAACCTTTTATAATCTAAGGAGGTGAAAAAAAGGAGAATTACTCCCTGTACACAATTATACAGAGGGAAGAAACAATACGTCCGACAGTTTTTTTTAAAAAGTTTTTCTAGAATTGATTACATTAATTTTATCAAAATTAATTAGTTGAATTTACAATAAGCAAATATGAAACTGCATGTAAAATATAATTGAAATAGAAATGCTCAAAATATTATTAAAATAGGGAAATTTTAAAAATTTCTAAGAAACAAGACACACACTTTAGCTGATTGTCATATTTTAAGTAATATTCATTTTTAAATCGTCAAAAAATGCTTAAGTTTTTTTTTACTATTAATACAAACTTTATATGAAATATATTTTACCATATTATTATAACAGAACCAAATAAATACAAATTATTAAATTTAATAAAAATTATAAAATTTGAATGAGAAATACAAATTTTGCTCTTAAATGTAACTTATAGAGTTATTCGTTGCAGCCTGCGAAATGATTTAATTATGCATGGTCATCAATGAACATTACAACTCTTTTAGAATTCTTTAATTAAACTTTATTAAAAAATTTAGAGAACTCTATTATCATGCTGTGAAAAGATTTTATAAATTTTAAAGAATTGATATAAAATATGAAATCAATTCATCCTTCATCAAAATCAGATCCAGCTTCATCACTACTCTGCTATAGTCCAATACTACTGCAATAGAGTAAATTCTATTGTATGTCTGATTGAAACACGTGATGTATTTACAGTGATGTATAACACGTGATTTATTTATTTAGTTTACAATACAGCTAGCTTATAGCAATGTATAACTTATATAGTAGGGTATATTCTGATATTAAATTAATGAAATATAAATATTTGATATTATTTTTCTGATTGAGACTAGTTTGATCATAAAAGTGTGTGGCATATATATATATATATATATATATATATATATATATATATATTTGGTGTGAGTTTATAATATTGGTGATAGTTTTTAAAGGGCATCTGTCTTGAGTGGAAACAATACCCACTTATTTTGAAACTTTTTTATTTTTTAAAAACCGTAATTACGTATAATTTATTCAAAATTAAAAGATTTAATTTAATTAATTGTTAATTGAATGACACTAATTAAATATAAAAAAACTAAGCATAATGATTATTTATATTTAATTAATGTCAATTATTATCAGCGAGACATTAATTAATCTTTATTTAATTGGGTGCCTCTCAAGTTATCAATATTCAGAAAACTTTTTCCTCTTCCTCTTCATCTTTGGAACCAGTTTTGAATGATTTGACAGGTTCAAATTTCATTCAGTTATATATATGTATATACACGAAATGAATTTAATGGATTTGCTATTGCACAACATGTATGTTTTATGTATAACATAGTTCATCAAATCATAACCATTGCATGATTATTACCACTTCTGAATAAAGTGGTATTAATCATGCAATGGTTGTAATCTTTTTAAAATTTTTAATTGTTTTAAATTTAGGCAGTATAAATGCTTTTAAATTATCATGCTTTGTTAGTGTTTGAAAAATAATTTTATAAATGAGTAACTGAAAATTGTAAATTTCAACTTAAATAAGAAAACATTTAGCCTTTGTTCAATGGATTTGGTAAAATAACGGATACATTAATATTTTATCGAGACTCAATATTAATTGTGAATAGACTTATTTCACTTGAGAGACATGTTTCCTAAAGATCATACTTGATAAAAATAATTATTAAATATTAAGGAAAACCTAAACGTACATTATTAAAATTGTTTCCACTTTAATTTTTTTAAAATAATGGCTTTGAAATAAGAGACACAGATCCCCAAAATTATTTTTAAGCACATTATTTCTATTGAATAATGTGACATCGATGTAATAAAATGATTTGCTCTTCTTTTTCCTATCGAATATATCTGGATTCGAGTCTGAATGCTGTGTATCGTTGCACTTTTTCCATTTATTTGTAACTATATGACAGTTGAATTCATCTTAATCGCTGCAATAATCCTTTGTAATGCCCTAATGAGACATTATCTGATACAAGCAAAGCATTACATATATGTGTGTATGTTAATATTACGTCATTTATAAAGAAAGAAAGCATGCATAACACAAATTCAAAATAGTTGCCAATATTTACAGGCACTGTGCATTCCGTTTTTACACTTTTGGAGGTATGCAGAGGATTTTTTTTAACGTTAATTTAACTTAGGTATCACGAGAATAAAGCTTTATTCTTACAACAGTACAGATTTAAATTAATTTAGTATTCTATATAATAAAAATAATTCTTTGTAGATTTACGAAGGATCTATCTGTAGATTATGCCATATACTTAATAACCACAATGTCCGATTTCAAACCGAATCCTGCATTATATCGTTCATATCTCTGCTTACTTTTTACTGCAGAATGAGTAGTAATAGAAAAAGGTTTTTATATCTGGCGCAATCATGCGTGGATTGAATATTTAATTAAAGTAATCTAATTGGACTTTTAAAATGTAATGCATGTTCCTAAAGATGCAGTCAAAAAATTTAGCTTAATAAGCATCTAATTCAAGATATAATTTATAGTTCTGTAATTTTTCAGATGAAGATTTAGAAAATTTAGTTATTATTTCATAATTGAAATAAAGTGTCATCTAATTAATATTGAGGCAAAGAAAATGATTGATTTTTAATACAGGATAGAATGTAATGACAAATGGCAATTATCTACAGAGTTATACTAATATTAGTTTGATAATTTATTTACTAATTAGAAAAAAATGAATTTTAAAGATAATCCAGTTTGAAATTAATTGGTTAGAAAAATTATCAGCGATTTTTTTTTTTTTTTTTTTTATACTTTTTGTGTTTTATTTTTACTGCATGCCTTAGCTTGAATGTTACGATAGATGCAAGGTTGATGATTTCCTTACATATAAGGATTTTCTTTGGGTACATTTATAGAGTTACGTTTTCTAGACTGTCATTTATAGCTTATGATTCAGCTATAGTTTGATATTAAAAATGAATGCTTTAAATGAACAATATTTATAAAGAGGTGCTACGTTACTAAATATAATACAGAGAAAAATTTCTGCTAGTGATAAAATTATTATGACGAGTATCATTTCTTACATATATAAATATGCATTCTTTTTTCTATGAATACCATTGTTAATGAGGTTTCTTCTCGTTATATGTTTCGATAACTTCACAAATCATTAAAAGAATTGCAGTGGTAAGTAGACTTGCAGCTTACTGAGAAATAATGTTATGAGAAATTGTTTGAGAATCCATATAGATATATTATTTAATATTTTTACGATACTTTAACTCTCACCAAAAATGAGAACAATGAATGAATAAAAAATTTTGAGGAAGATTTTAAAATATTAGTCTAGCTTTAGTTATATTATAATATATAGTGAATTATTAACTGTTAGATTAATTAATAAGTTGCTCTACAGCCACTGTTTTGCGCATAACGTCTTATTTTACCAGGATATAAAGTTTATGGTTCACAGAGGATTATGAATCACTACTAACATCTACGCCAGAGGTGGGAATCGAACACGCTAACTGTTGAATGGAAAGGGCGAGTGTTTCAGCTGCAAATTTTCCATTCAAAGTAATAATATGTGTTTCTAATTTCGATATTTTATTAGTTATTAGATAAAACTGCTGTATAAAATAAAATATCTTTTTTAATTCTGATGTGTGGTATGTAATAGCTGTGTTATATAAATCTATTTCATGCGATAAATTAATCTACAGAACTGCCAGGTGACTCAGATTTAAGTTAAATGAAAGAAAATACATGTAAGAGGCAGCTTTTTTGTATTCCTTATCATATACATTGCCTTTCAATTTCAATTAGTTCAAATTCCCATTAAACGAATTCAAACGCTATGAGTTAGAGAATAAGTAAATTTGTTGATGAATTCCTCATTCTGCTTTTGGAGTGATTATCTTCATTGGGGTATATAGTATAAATTTGTGTCTAAATAATATAATGAAGTAAAAATGATCGGCTCCGAACAGGCTAGGTAGATTCAGCGAATTCATAACATCAGATGAGGAATTGTTGTTGTCTTGTTCAGTTAAGTAGTGCAATAAGATTAAATTTACCTAAAAATGTCCCAGACAGCTCTGGCTACATCAATAACTTTGTTGTTGTTGTTTCTACTTGTTGTTGTTTGGCAACGCCAAACCCGCCCGTCAGAGACTAGGCGAATGAAGTCAGAGAGAGAGCGTCTTCCATTTTTTTTAAATACATTACCCTCATACGTAGGTGGAAAGTACGAATTTTGGCTCATAGATGGCAGCACCATCTGAATCTTCCAAGTTAGAGATTGAAACCAGAGAAGATCCATAGCCTGGCTCCAACCACCCCCAGAGGTATTAATCTGGAATGGGAACATAGAGGATATTGCTACCCGACATATTTTACGTGCCCCAGTCGCCTTTAGAGAACACGACGGATCTTGGGCTAAGTCGGGATTCGAACTCACCACTTTTTGGTAACGAGACCACCGCGGCCTCTAATAACTTCGTGGAATAGAGGAGTTGATGCATGGGATCGAGATGGATCCTAAAGAGCTTAGCCAATATGGTCGGGAGAGTGTTCTCTGTCTGTGCAGTGAGATTAACTCCTATAGCTTCGATGGCCATCGGGAGATATTTTCATTTCCTTGAAGTATTTAGTCCTGAATTTGACTATAGTTTTGGAGATAGCACGGTTACAGTTTAGGTCAGGGATGGAGTGCTTCCGAGAAGAAGCATGCAGTAGTCTGCGGCTGGCTATTGCACCAGCATAAGTGTGGGGCAAACTGTTGGATAGCTGAGGATTATTTCCGGCCTCTTTGATTATTCGATCCCTTCGAGGGAGCCGATTACCCCTGGAAGGTGCAGCTGGTGGACAGGGGAATGCCTCCATTAAATTTTAATGTGGATGGTCGGAGGGAAATAAAATCCAACCTTCTTTGGCAACATTTCTCTTCCATAACTAGTGCAACTGCAAATGATAAATTATATAATAGAAAACTGAATTGTGTAATTTTACATCAGTGATGAGAAACATTCTTGTTTCATTAATGCTATATATGAGTTTTCGCAATTTGAAAAGTACTTTGTCCCATTTTATATTTTATATTGGTAGAGTAAAAAAAAAGCTAGAATTGACGAACCAAATAAGTATTCTTGATATTAATGGATTAGATTATTATAAATATAAAATGATTGAATATTTTCGAAATTGTGTTGTTCTATTATAGAAAATTTCAAAATTTCCAATTCGCTCGACTTGTCACTTACTTTACAGATCCTTTTTGAAACTGAGATGAGTTGACAGTCGAACAATTACTGCTCTGGTTTTCAGTTGAACAGTTTGTTTGTTCGGATCTCATCTCAGTCACGGATGTTTTTAACGGCTCAGAATCCACACCAAAACATTCGTAGCTCACAGTCTAGCATTCGTGTGTAAAAAATGACCGTTGAGATATCAAATAAACCAATCATATCTTGGAATTAATATGGATCTAGGGGTAGCTTTTTATTTATTTTTTTTTTTCATTTGAAGCTGTCATTTGCATTTCTAAAACAGATTCTATTGAGAATTTTCAAGTTATCACTCAAAATGGAATCAAAATTTTCTGTGAGTTAAATCTAAATCAGTTCAGCATTTATTAATCATAAGCATGAAAACAATTGCAAGGTTTGTCTTTATATAAAAATATGAAACATAAATTTCTATTAAATTACGAAACTTTTTTTATACTATAATGTTATTTAAAGAATTTGTAAATTAGAGGGAATCAACATCAGAGAAAGTCAAAAAATGGGTATTATACTTGATTTTAAGAAATATATTTTCTGTTAAGGTTAGTTATAGTTTGATTTCATTAAGACTTATTTAAGTAAAAATTAAATTAAATTGTTTAAAAAATTGAGAAAAAGAAAAATCAATGAGAATTGGATTTTGGGAAATTTAAGTGTAAATAATCATAAAATTTGAATCATAAATAAATTTATGAAACTGCCATATCTTGAAAAAAAATTTCTGTAATTTAAATGTATAGAATAACTTTTTCCAAAAAATATTGATGGACTAATACAACTATATAACTACCACTACATCTAAGCTACTGCTAAATGTTCTTTTAATAGTTTATTAAACATCCTTTATTTTTATGAGATTGTTATGTATAGTTTCAAATTTCCAGTACTTAAGCCCTTAAGAATTTCTACATTATTGCAACAAAAACATCAGTAATTACTGCAGCATAAATACTAGAAAAATATTTTTAATAGCACATTATATTCATGTTAAGAAAGATGGAAAAATCTAAAAAAAAAAACTTTCATAGTTCATATTATTAAATTGTTTCAACAACTATTTATTTTTCGTTAATTTTTCAACCTACGTATCGGAATTTCAAATAGCAATTTTTTACATCAAAACTGTCAAAAATCACAGTATAAGTAATTATCAGAGTGAAATCATATATTCCAAGCTGAACTCTATTTTCTGCTTTAAAACTATACGTTCTTCACGTGTTTGATGTTAAGAATAACTGCCTTGATAACACTTTCATACCCTGTGATCCACCCAGGAGTTCATTTATTATACGTATAAGTATGATAGGAGCAAGCAAGTCAATATTAAATTGTCAAGTTAATGAATTAAATATTCAAACTGAGTCTAACTATTTCTGGCAGCAGTATTGGCAATAATATGGTTAAGTATTCGAATAAAACCTGCTTATGATAGGTTCAAATATTTTATTTTACTAGAAAATTCATCATTCGTAGTGGCTGATGTATGAGTTATGACTTTATGGCTTGTCATACTATGCAACTCATATCAGATGTTCCGAAAAACTGACAGTTATGGAAACTTACTGGGCCGAACAAAACTCAAACACTTTCTGCTTCTCAAAGAAGTCTGTATAAGCATGGGAATTATGTAATTGTGTATTACTCTGCCTTCCCCGAAGTCAAGATGGAAAACAACTATGAAGCTTAACACATCAAAGTTGTCCAAAAGGACCAAAAGGTGATCAGGTTGCGTACTCAACGGCAATCCATCTATCTTGGGAAGTGCTGAGTTCATATGGCGATGATGAAATCAAATTTGCCTTATTTATTCACCTTTGCATCAACGCATGGATACATTCATAGTGATTCTATACGCATAATTAGGATTCTCCTGGAAATATGTTGTGGTGTCACTTCTGTTTGATATTACTGTTGGTGAGCTTAACTTTGTATAGCAGCTTCAAAAAAACTTGCAATGGTCATCGTGCTGACATTTCGTGATGCGGGAGGCATAATTACCTTGAATAATATATATCCCCTCCACTTGGATACATATTATCCTGTGTCCCAATAAATCTCGTGACTCAATGAAAATGACGTGATTGTACCTCAAGATACCTCAAGGTTGGGAAAACGAAATTTCTTTCTTCTCCAGAAGTAGTGTCCTGGGGAACTGAGAACTTCTGTGATTTAAACTGCAAAAGGCCACATTGAAATCAATGTGGCCTTTTTGGTTCCATTAATCGTATATTTGCCTGGCAATCAAAAATTCCGACCTATACGGGCAGTAATGCCGATGTACGATAAACTGAAATTCAAATAGGTCACTTTCCTGCCACAGAAATTAATTCTTATTATTTTATTAAATATAAGAAATTAATCTCTTCTTATTAATAAGGAATTATCTTTTTTACCAATGTTATAACAAAATTTCCTTAAATGATGATCATTTGAATACCTTAGGATGAAATAACTTTCATGCATATTTTTTGCGATTGTTGTAGACCACTTTTATGTTGCTGCAATTTTAGTGGCCTACAGTAATGTATAAAAATGATGATCAGTACCAAATTAATATTTGACATCTTTCTCTATTAAGAAAAATGTAGTAAAAATTTGCCCAAATACTTTCAGTAACTTTGATATTACTAGGTAAACAAGAAAGTTCTTGTTGTTTTCGCTATTTAATGAAAGGAGAATAAGTATGCAAATTAGTGTATGACTTGATTGGGACACCGTCAATGAAGAGTAGGACTTGCAGTCATTATAAAAGCAGGTCCACCTCACACATTCATCAATCGTTACTCGAACGTTATTGAATAAAAATGGGCATGTTGAAGGAGTTAATTTAATGTTCTTTACGACTTCAAAGTGGCCTTATCAGCTGCTACATCAAGTCGTAAAATTTGTAAAGTCTTTTGGATATTGCTTTGATTTAACGTATGGCAAGACATTGGTTTCTCGAATTCAGGTCAAGAGATTTGTCTCTTTGCACCGACACAAAATTATGCTTTTTGTTTGGTGGACTAGTCGTCAAGTAGTTTACTATGAGCTGTTACCAACGGGCCAAATGGTCGTTGCGGGCCTGTACTCGCAGCAATTAAAACGTGTACAACAGGCATTGCAACAGAAGAAGCCAGCCGTGATTAATCGCAAGAGTGTACTGTTCTTGGCCATTAAAACGCGAGGACATGTGTTCCGCATGTGGCCAGGGATACCATACATCTCTACTTGGTTGGGAAACTTCATACCATCCTCCATACTTACCTGACCTTGCACCATCAGGTTACCACCTCTTCCATTTCCTGGACAATTATTTTCATTGATAATCCATCATCAATGAACCAGATATGCTCCAAGTGCGCACGGACTTCTTTGCTTTTAAAATACCTGAGTTTTATCACAAGGGGATGGCACAGGCAGAAAGTGATAAATGCCGATGGTGATTATACCTCGAATATTAACAATCAGCTACACTTTCTATAGATCATGTTCTTTTGGGTCATTGAAAACGATAAGAACTTTCTTGTTTACCTTATATTTATTGTAAAGACAAAAGTAAATACTGGTTACAAGTAAAAAAATTTAAAAAAATAATTTTTATAATCTTTACCTGAACAGTTTTTTTTTCAATTCTCGGTTGGGGCAAAATTTTTAATTTGACTTATAAAATTATCTGAATCATTATAGAAAGAATATATTTCGAAACTGTGTATAATTCTGATATCTGTTTTTGTTCTTATAAATGATATATAGTAAAATCAGACTTCTTTTATGTAAGCATAGCACATTCCTTCAAAATATTTTTTACTTAATGAAGATCCCTATTTCATTGTGTTGTTATAGTATATGTTCTTTAATTATATTCAAAAATGCACTGTATAAATAATAAGAAAAATATAACACAGCAATAAACTCTATAAACTTTTATTTATCTACCAAAAAACTACTCTCATAATTAAATTTCCTGTACAATATTTTAATTAGATAATTTAAAAATAGTTTTTAAGAATAATTTAATATTTTTTAAAAATCAATGATATTTGTTAAATACATTTATTCATTTAATTTAAAATACAATTGGTGTTATATACATCATTTGAGAATATAATCTGATTCAAAAAGCATGTAAAGAAAAATCTATAAAGCATTTAACTAATAAAATTTGTTACATTTCTCTCTCTGCTTATTTGGCTTTTCAAAAGCAAATGTTCTACTTATGTAATCTTATAATGAAACATTTAAGAGTTACATAAAAAGGAAATGCGTTTTTCACATAATAAGGAGAAATGTGTCACATTAAAATGACTTAAGACCAAAGAAACAACCCATTTCGATAAAATAGAATATCAACATAAAAAATTGATTTGAAAGAAATCTACAAAGTATACTTGAGACAAAACAGTAGGAGGATTCGTACCTGTTTGAGAAGTCTCATCATTGACACTTTTATCTATTTTTTCAAAGGTTCAAGAAAACAAATAATGACTCGAGAAAACGTTCATCTTCATTCAAATCAAGGTCAACTCAGCAGGATGAGTACTCGTGAGCTAACTCATTTCAAATTTGACTTTTGATGATTTCACCCAGTTGGGAGTGCCAATGATTCAGTGTTAAATAAGTAAAACATAAAATAAATGTTTTATGACATAAAATGTTAATTTTTTTTTCAAGATAAGGTAAACTGTTAGAATTGTTGCTGCAATTTGCTTTCTCACTATAGCTTATTTATTCAATGCTACTTTAAGTATTTATTCTATTTTATCTTTTTTTTTATGGAGCTTGAGATTTCTTATTCTATGATGTCATTACATAAGTTAATATAAACTTAGTAATTCTTAAAAATAGCATTTGTTCTTCTTATAATTGATTTTTTTTCTATTAATTTATGTAAAATACACAACAATATTTATGTAGTTTAGCTAAAGAGTTATTTGTATTTAACGGTAATCACGTTTCATTATTGCAAGTTTTAAATTTCATAGAATTAAATCATTTTTGTGAATAGGATGAGAATAACGCTGTAATAATGAAAGTAAATAAGCTAAGATGTATTAGGTTTTTTTTTTTTTATTTCTGAGAAGAGGTGACTAAGGTTACAAAACTTTTAACATTTTTTTATACTAAATTTCTATTTTTTCTGACACATTTTGGTATTTAATAATACATTAAATAATGATATATTAATAACATTAGTGATTAGGTAGATTCAAATTTTTTATATGACCCACGTGGTAAATGATTTCCATGTGCACTTTTCTTCGCATGAAGAATATAAAGTGAGTCGATTTCAAGCTATATATGGGTAAACGTGTTGGTCAACTCTTTCCTTTTTGGGTTTCCAATACTCGAAAGTTTCTTTCGTTAAGTAATGGCCTTTACAATTCACTGTGGAAAAAGGCTGTTATATATGATGATCTAGTTGCCCGAAAAATAGGACCCAATCCATCTTTCTGTGGACAACACAAACGAAAAAAAAATATATTCAAACTGGAAAGGGGTATTGTCTACAATTAAAAAGACGTGAATGAGATATTTACAAAAGAAAATCACACATTTCATACTGTAAAAATTGAATAAATCCCTCATATGTGTTTGCTTATATCTTCATTATTTCAGGAATTATTAAACTTCAAAATTTGTTTATAGACATCTGTTTTTATTATTGATTTATGTGACAAACGTTTTTAAAATACTTCCCATAAATGTAATTTATTCTGTTGGATTTAAAGGAGAAGCTCCAATCTAGTTAACCAGTTGATTATTAAGTTGAAATATTGTTGGCAAAACCACCTAGTTGGAGAAGGTTATCAATGCTGCTATGGATAAAAATAGGCTCTCAAAATATCTGAGAAGTTGAATGTAGCACAGGTTTAAATAAAAATATACATGTCATCGAAATAGCTTACGTGATGACCTGGTTAGCACAAGACATACTACTACTGTGAGACAGATTTTTCTTGAACCTTCACTTCAAAGTGAAAACAAGCAAATGAACCAGAATTTATATTTGGCAAATGCATATCCACAAAAGAATCCACTAAGAATTAAATTCAAACAGAACAGACCTATCATTGTTAAATGTTTACAAATGATAAATCCACATGTTATTGTTGCCTGTATTTCATAAACATTTCCGTTTTTAGTATCCCATAGGCATAATGAATGTTGAATTCCTAAATATTTCTCTGTCGTTCATCTGAAATTGATGTAGAAAACATATACCTAATTATCTTTAATTTATATCTAAAATAGTCTTATTTGTAAATACTAGTTACAAATAAGACTACTAGTTAGATAAATTAGTTACCACAAATGTTTGTTTCTGCATTATATTTTTTATTTTTTTAAAATTTAATTGTGAATCTATCTCGTTTCTTTGAAATAACTGTCTATCCATGTTCATTGAATTCTTATATATTTTATGCACTTGCGTTTTCTTATAATATTTTCAAATATACCATGAAAATGATATACTTGAAATTTGAGTACTTGTTCGTATTTATGTTTAATTATTTATGAAAATATACAATTTCTGCTTATTTTTCTATCACATTATTTTCTTTTTAATAATACGTACATAAATTTTTATCTATTTAAATATTTTAGAAAGTCTCTCAAAAAACTCAGTTAAATCAATCCATTAATTTTAATTATACGTGTGAAACTGTATATATTATTAAAATTATTTAATTATACCTTATAAATACATTTGAATGGTGTATTTATAACTAATGTTAACAATAAAAATCCCAACGTTCTTGTTTGAAAAAGTTAAATTTTACATGAAAAATGTTTTACATTAAATCAATTTTATATCAAAATATATATGAAAAAAATTCAATTTTCAAACATGAGATCAATAATTTTCCATCTATTTTAGTTAAATGAAAAATAAGCTACTTATAATTTTATATACACTACTGGCCATTAAAATTGCTACACCAAGAAGGCGACATGTTACAGACGTGAAATTTATACGAAAGGAAGAAGGTGCTGTGATATGTAAATGATTAGCTTTTCAGCGCATTCAGACAAAGCAGGCGCCAGTAGCGACACAACATTGTGTTTAAATGAAGAAATTGTTCAGCCAGTTCCTCATACACAAATTGCATTTGAACGTTGTTGCCTGGTGAAAAGTTGTGATGCGTCGTGTAAGAAGGAGAAATGCATACCAGCACGTTTCTGATTTTGATAAAGGTCGCATTGTAGCGAACCGGGATTGCGGTTTATCTTATCGCAGTATTGCTGCTCGCGTCGGTCGAGATCCAATGACTGTTAGAAGAATATGGAATCGATGGGTTCAGAACGGTAATACGGAACACCATGCGGGATCTCAACGGCCACCTATCACTAGCAGCCCAGAAGACAGGTATATTATCCGCATGGCCGTAATGGATTGTGCAACCACGTCACGAGCCGTGAGTCAAGAAACGGAGTCGTTTGGAAGGTAACAAGTGTCTGCACGAACAGTTCGACGACGTTTGCAGCAGCATGGATTCTCAGCTCGGAGACCATGGCTGCGGCTTCCCTTGACGCTGCGTCATAGACAAAAGCGCCTTCAATGGTGTGATCAACGACGAACCTGGAACCACGAATGGCGAAACGTCATCTTCTCAGATGAATCCAGGTTCTGTGTACAGCATCATGATGATCGTATCTGTGTTTGGCGGCATCGTGGTGAACGCACACTGGCAGCGTGCATTCGTCATCGTCATACTGGCCCATCACCTGGCGTGATGGTATGGGGTGCCATTGGATACACGTCTCGGTCACCTCTTGTTCGCATTGACGGTGCTTTGAACAGCTCACATTTCTGGTGTGCTACGACCCGTAGCCCTACCCTTTATTAGAGCCCTGCGAAACCCTACGTTTCAGCAGTATAATGCCTGACCGCATGTTGCCGGTATTGTACGGACCTTCCTTGATACGGAACATGTTCGGCTGTTGCCCTGGCCAGCACGTTCTCCAGATCTTTCACCAATAGAAAACATCTGGTCAATGGTTGTCGAGCGACTGGCTCGTTACCAAACACCAGTCACTACGTTTGATGAACTGTAGCATCGTGTTGAAGCTGCATGGGCATCTGTACCTGTACATGCAATCCTATCTCTGTTTGACTCAAGGCCCAGGCGTATAACTGCTGCCAGAGGTGGTTGTTCTGGGTAGTGATTTCTCAGGATCTATCCAGCCAAATTTTTCGAAAATTTAATCACTTGTTATTTCTAGTATAATATATTTGTCCAATAAATATCATTTTGTTATCTGCATTTCTTCCTGGTGTAGCAATTTTAATGGCCAGTAGTGTATTAAGCAATAAATGATCACATTATTATTAATTTTATAAATAACTGTACTATTGACTTTTTACTAATTTGTAAGATGTATTTTATAGACAAGAAATTATTACAATTACAGCATACATAAAATAAGGCAAACGTATAAGCACTTATATCTGATTTCTACGTATTAAAGAATAAATTTTTTAGAGGGATTTCGAAAATTTTTATCGATTTGTTTACTGAAATTGCCAATAACTTAATAAAAATTATTGACTGAAAATTCAATTATTAACCATTGACTGGTTTTATTTCTTCTATGCTTTGTAAATCGTAGTAGATTTTTTCGAAATTTCACGTGTTTGATCATTCTACACTGCAATATCTAGTCATATCACTACAAATAATTTTTTTCATTTGATATAAAATATGCATGTAAAATACATTGTAAAATATATAAGTTAAATACATTATGTTCACATACATTATTTTTAACCAATTAATAATTAGTTTAAAAAAATGTATTTGAACATAATGTTAAAAACTTAATTTTAGTCGTGGCTATTATTCATATAAAATCTTCTCCAATTACTTGAAGAGCATGAATACAATTGTTATTTTGATTCATTTATAATTATAAACAAGTTAAATTTTTATGTATAAACAAAAACATTATGAGTCTTCATTTTCTTTGCGAGATGATATTTCTTTTGTAATTTTGTGCACCTATTTTTAAAGATTTACGATAGTGAAATACGTACATAGTTTAAAATAAAAAAATTTTAAGAAATATTATGATTCGAAGATTAGTTGTATCAATGCAATAATTTTAAGTATAAGTATTTGTCATATCATATTGAGGCATAAAACAGGAATTCATGTAAAATATTTTTATTAAAATATTTCATAATTTACAGGCAAACAAGTAGTGTTATATGAATAATAAGAGCGAATAAATGAAATTTAAAATAAAAGGAGGTAGAAAGATGCAGTAACTAAATAAAAACTATCATACAGTAACTAAATAATAACTAAAAAAAAGTATTATCATTAAAAATGCATCCATGGCAATAGGTAAGATATCTCGTAATCTTCGTGGATATAAATATTAAGAGATATGTTACATTAATTTGAAGGCATCTCTTATTGTTTAATTGTTTTGTGATACTCACTTTCATTCATAGTTAAACCAAATTTTATTCTAAAATTTTATCATGACAAATAATTCTCCCTTTCGTTTATTAAAACAATGTTTTGATAACACCTGAATTTTAAAATTTAAAGAAATCAGTTTTATAAATATGAGAAATACGTCGAAAACGATTCAAAATAATTTTTGTATTAACTAATTTTTTAAACAATAATATTCTGTATAGAAAAAAATTATCTTATGATGTTGAGAATATAGGTTTTTAAGATGTTTAGAAAAAACTTAAGCGCTTAGAGAAAATATCAAATATAAATTACCGATGTTTTTTATATTTCAAAAAGATCATTAATGATTGGTTTCAAAGCCATTACTTCTTTAAATGAATCAAAGGTGCAAAATATTACATTATCATAAAATTACTAATTATTTTTTTACACTTAATTATTTTATGAAGTTATATTTTATTGATTGAAATTTATTATTGATTTTAAATGATAAAATTATATTTGATTGAAAAATTCTATTTTTAATAAAAGCTTGTGAAACAATGAAGTACACATTAGGAATTTTGAAAACAAAATTGTTTTGTACCAAATTATGTTTTTTAAATTATATATGGACTTTCTATTGCTTTATGTAATTTTACAAATTGCAGGAAAGGTTTCAACTAACTACCGTGTACTTAAAATATTTCCATTTTGAAATTATGAAATGTGTACATCATTCGGTTGCAATCAATATAAGGAATTATAAAAATTTTAATATTTTATAAGGATATTGAAAAGGTAATGAGAGAAAAAATATGAGTTAAATCACAATGATATTAAAATATAACTAAAAACTATTGTTGAATTAGTATGGAAATGGAGCAAAATTGTAGTGATAAAATGGAATTTTCACAAATAATTTAAACTTCTTTTTTTCAATTAATATACTTGTTTCAAGATCGAAAATATATTATATTATTTGATTTTGATCAAATTATATTGAAATGGCTGCCTCTTGTGAAGTGCAGATGATGACAAAAACAGTAGTTTATTTCAAATCTGTTCAGAGTCATACTTCTGAAACAAATGAAATCCATTTTCTACGAGTGTATATAAATTGTAAGGAGAAAAACCTATACCGAAATAAAAATAAATTACAAAAATCTGTTTGCAGTTTCGTGGCATATAGCTTCATAAATGAAAATTCCATGATATATACTATATATAACAGTATTTTTAAATTATATAATAAATAAATAAATTGGTTGTAAAAATCTTTAGCAAAATGTTAATAATAACTGCTTAATACAGAAGTGTGCTTCTAGTTTATTTGGAAAGTTTTCTAACATTTTGTTCTGAAATTAAAATCTTCTAGAATCTCTGAAGTTGAGAATTTTTTAACTAAGTTCTAAAATTAAAAATGTTCCAGTGTATAGTAACGAGATTCGAAGAATGAAACTGTAAAATAAAGTTGTGCAGAGCGACAGTATACAATCGTATATATAAAGATCCTTAACCTCACTCCTTAGAAGCAATTAGCTGTCGTTCTTCCTTGAAATCATATTTCGCAAAAGAAAAACCTTTTTCTTTTAGATTTTTTCTTTGATAAGTAAGCGAATAAATAACGCTTAAAGAGCTCAACGAGATTCCTTAATTAGACAGTAACTAAGATTGGTGTTGCAGATATTAGTTCTCTGCATTTTCAATTGAAGCAGTGACAAAACGAAATTAACAACTTTATATTTCTCTTTCAGTCTACTAAACATAAAAAAATGGGACGTAATTAGTATTATCAGTGGATTAAATGAAGATGGACAGTGCTGTTTATTAAGCAGTGTGGGTAGAGACAAAACTTGCTAATTTCCAGCTTTTAGAGACGAAGGACACGAATTTTGACACGTGTCTTCCTTTGAAATCTTCCCGTAAGCGTGAAAAAGGAGTTTTGATTTGTAGCCTCTCTCAAATAAATTTACTTAGCACCGTCTCAAGGACACGTTGTGATGTGTTACATCAATTCGATTATAGTAATTGCTGAGATTAAAACAGTCAACACAAAATATGCCTTAACTGAAAACCAGGAACTTAACAAGAGGTTTAGCCCTTAGAAATTATTTTTTTCTATCTAAAATTCTAATTTAAATGTGGCATAACTATTTAACAAACAGTAGATCACGATTAGGTTCTATTATAAAAGCATATATATTCAAAAAGAAGCTAACCAGAATCTTTTAATTTCAATAATATACTTTAACTCAATTTAACTTGAAAAATTGGATGGCTTTGTGTGCGGAGGTAATAAAACTTAACTAACATAATAAGAGTTTTGAGAAGCATCAATTATCACATTGAAGCGTATGAATAAATTTATAATTATAAATTTTGTAAAGCAGCAATTAAGAAATAAGAGAGTAAGTGATTCGTCCTTGAATAGTAACTTTTAAAAATGAAAAATAACATGCGTTCATTTTTGAATTCATGTTCACTGTGCTTTGACAATTTCAAAAGCTAAAATATTCATTAAAATAATATACTGAAGTATTATTACCATACGAATATTTTTTAATTGAATAATGCAAACAATTTATTTTCCTTAAAAACATAACATTGATATCTTAAACATTTTCCATTTCATTGAAATTAAACAAAAAACATTTTCTGTTTTTATTGCTCATTTCATTTTTTAGAGATACTTTTCTTATTTTATTTCTTAATTAATAAAAATGTAAACCAGAATAAATGTAATGTCTTATTAATTAAATGTTTGTTAAATATATTTGAATTCTATACATTTATTTACTTTAGTTATTACATGAATCTTTCAAGTAAAATTTTTGTTGAGTAATTAAAGCCTTTAATTTTTTAACAATCTTGATTTAGGTCAGATCTTGAATTGAAAAAAATATATATACATGAAATAGAAATTCATTTATCTGACTTGTTAAATTCAATTTAGTTCATTATTTTTGCTTAACTTGTTATATAAATAATAAAATAGAGATTTTAGATTTTGCTAGGTTTATATTCATTTACATATTTATCTAAGAATTTCTGAGAAAAGAATAGGAAACTTATAAAATTGATGAAATAATTCTAATTTTATTTATAAATTGAGCACAAATGATATTCATGCATAGTATGCATAAACATAATAAACACTTGAAAAAAAAAAACGTGTTTATATCATATCTGTGTCATTTGCATTTCTACACAATCTGATTTACTTCTCATATAATATTTACAAAAACATCATCTAAACCTGTTGACATGAAAATAGTATCAAACAGTAATAAGCAGTAGTTTTAATGTGATAAATTAGATTCTTTTGATCAAATAATTTTGAACTAACAGAAATTAGAGTTATATATATATAAAATTACTACTAATCTGAAAGTTTTTAAAATAAATCCTTGTATAGTTATAACTAAAAATATAAATTTAAGTATTAATCAATCATCACCTGATTTGTAACCTTTTTTAAATTAAAGTTCTGTTGTTAGCTTTTTTATAATTTTTAGATTGTGATTATTTACATTGAAATAATTTTAAAGTTCATTTTTATTATTTTCTAATCTCCCATAAAAATTTAAAGTTTCTTATTAAAAGTTGTAAATTCAGTATTAATTTTAAATATTTAGTTTTTTCCTCACTATTTATTCATGTGCGCTCATTCAAAATTCATTTTGAACGATCGTGGAATTTTGCTTATTCAAAAGAGTAAGCAAAAAGAGTTTTCATTCTAATGGCTTTGATTTAAATTGATGTTTTTGAATTCAGGAAGAAGCCATAATGCGAGTGGTGTTCTGTGGCGTTTGGGTAAAACAGCTTCAGATTCTGTAAAATTGTTTGTGGAAACGGGGAAAGTTGACATGCTGATTCGTGAGACTGCCGGACAGAAAAGTGGAATCCTTTCAGAATTTTTCGCTCCCCCAGTTGCCCAAGGAGTTGGAACTACTGAAAGCACTTTTTTTGTGGATTCCACGCATTCCAAAGTAAGCTTATTATTCTATAATAAGAATATACTAAAAAAATACTTCTTAGAATAAAAGTTAAATTTCTTCAACGATGAATCCTTCAGATTTCATAAATCGTTTGAATTTTTCGATTATTTTACATGTGAGTGAAAAATAAGATGCTATACACTTATAATGCTGAAGGTTTTCAATCAGAATAAAATTCAAGTACTGTGCGAACTGGGAAATATATGAAGGTAATTTTCAAAAGTTTATTAAAAATAAAAAATAAAAATAATTAAACCATTTTAATTTTATTGATGAAATAAGTTTATTTCATGAATTCAAATCAACGAATTAAATAGCTTAAAAAAATAAGTTAAAATTTAATATCTTTTTAATTGGTTTTCAATTTATTAAAAATGAATTATTTTCAGATACTTTTAATTTTTTGTAATTAGTTGCAATAATATTTTTATTTAATTGCTTCATATTAGTTGAGAGTTTTACTAAAATCATATAACTGTGTTTCTCGAACAATTTTGTTCGATTTCGCTGAAATGATTCTGGAGAAATTTTAATTAAAATATTTGATATTTTTTAATTCAGGATGAGAAAAGTTCGAATTAATAACAAACTCACTTTGTTACGAATTTTCGAATGTTAAATTTTTTCGACATCGTTGTTTGAACTATTGAGAATTCGAGTGTTCGATCTTTACTTTGCAAATGATTTTTTAATTTTATTTTCACTGTATTAAATATGAAAGGGAAAGTGAGGAAAATGGGGTGCATATTTTTTCAAAATTTAATCTACAAATTAAAGTATCCACTTTTTTTAAGCCAAATTTCTTTTTATTATTATTTATTAAACTGTTGTCTTGAAATATAAAAGAGCATAGAAACTGCTTATACACTGTCTACCAATAAGTATATGGACACCTATGCAAATGACGATATCGGCGATCCTGAGATACGTCACGGCCTCCATCAGTATATATTGCGTAGGAAATAGCATCGGCATTAGTCGCATGCCAGATGCCTCGCAGTTCGGAGATGTCTGATTTCTAGAAAGGTATAATTATCGGGTATCACAAATGTGGCTGATCCTTTAGCGATCTGAAGTACCCAAAATCGACAATGGCCTATGTCGTTAAGGAGTGGAAGGTGAGCGGTGATTGTCGGAATATGCTCCGAGTCGGCAGACCAACGAAACTGGGAGATAGAGACCGACGAGTGCTGTCCAGAGAAATTCGGAAGAACCGCACCGAACCGATGGCCCTCAGCCGCGAGGAGTTTCATCAGGAATCCGGGAATATTGTTTTATTGAATACCATCCGTAAGGAAGCACATTTGCTTGGTATTCGTGGTCGTGCTGCTGCCCATAAGCCTTTGATCACAAAGTCCAACCGTGGTGCTCGGTTAATGTGGTGTAAAGCATACCGAAATTAGACCGTAGATCAGTGGCATCGGGTTCTTGGGAGCGACGAATCAAGGTTCACCCTTTACCGTTCGAATGGCAGGGTCTGGTGTCTGCCTGGAGAACGTCTCCTGCTAGAATACATTGTGGTAATAGTCAAGTTCGGTGGAGGTGGAATTGTGGTCTTGGGGTGTTTCTCCGGAAATAGACTGGGAGCCTTGTCCCTCATTCATGTTAAGCTCAACGCTGATGCCTACTGCACCATTTTGGATGACAATGTGCTTCCTACGTTGCGGCAGTTTTATGGATTAGACTCCTGTTACTTTCAGGATGACAATGCCAGTTGTCATGTTTCGAGGTTAACCAAGGCTTGGTATGGTGCCAATGAAATTCATCAAATGGACTGGCTTACCCAGAACTCAGACCTGAACCCTATCGAGAACTTCTGGGACGAGTTGGATCGCCGAATTAAGGGATTTATTACCCGTCCAAAATCGGTAAAGGAACTTGTATGTCTACTCCAAATCGAGGGGATTTACGATCCTTGGTATATACTCCTGCTATGAAGAGATTATATGATGCTCGCCCCTATAGCATCCAACCTTTTTTCCATATTCGGACATTGCTTCGTAATTGGAATTCTTATGCTTAGATGTGAAATGACGGGGAATGTTATATTCTTTGAAGACTGCTACAGCTTCATTGCAGATAAGACACACTGGTTTATCTTTTACAACTGAAAAAAAATATTTCCATGTCCACTCATCATTAAAAGTGCGGCACTCTGAATCAACTTTACGTTTTTTAGTAGCCATTTTGGGGTTAAAATATTTTACGAATAACCCAAACAAGTACGAGCTACGCTATACTTTTAATAATTTCACCACTTTATATATATTCACAATGACGCTATATATATATGTCCACAATCTTTCAACACGCAATCAATAATATTAGAACTCGCGCCAAAAGAAAAAGCCGCTAGATGGAGCTTAAAATGCGCAGTCTGCCACATGTGAGGTCAAATTCACCTATATTGAATTCCCATATGTCTGCTCCACAAGAAAAAGATAACGCTTGTTGGCGCCATTCTACAGCTGTAACTAACAAATAACTTCCGCGTTTAACACTTTACCGATTGAAAACTGCCTGTGTTTGCTATTTCCTTCGATTTATGTTTTGTAGAACGAAATTAGAGAATGTAAACAGATTACCAGCTCATTGAAAAAAAGGAAGAAAAAAAAATAATATTTAACCCTTCTTTGCATAATGGTGGAAATTTCCATCATAACCTATAATGCCCAAAAATTATATAAAAGAACAAGTTCACTTTAAGTTGATCGTGTTTGGATACCTTTTTAATGTCCATTGCATAAAAAGAAACATAGATGTCAAAAATAAACAAGTGTCATTATCAGTGAAACGAGCTTAAAGTTGTCTCATTCCGCTGTTTGTTGTAGTTGCAATAAACGTATGATTTCGTTTATAATTTTGTTTTATTATATTAGAGTTTCTATTGCTAAAAAATTGAAAATGTGTGGAAGAAAGGTTTGTAACACGTGTTTCTGTTATTTTCCTCTTTTATTTCTATTTAGTACTAAGCTAATGATCAAACTTTGGATGATGGAAATTTTTAGCATATTGTTTTTTGCTAAATTTATACTATAAATATATACTAAGATTTTTTTAACCATTTTTCCTTGAAATAGTGAGAATACTGTTGTATTGCATTTATACATTTAACGTTTAATTTTGATTAACCAGTTGTGTTTTTTAGTATTATGATTTATTTTTGTCGAATATTTTTAAGTCGTTTCCTTTCTCTCACTATTTACAAAAAAATTAATATCAGTTCAATTATTTATTTTATGTTACATAATGATAAATGTGATTATAATAATACTATAAAATTATTCTATAAATAATGATGAAATATTGATTTTTGAGTTCATTGATTTTAATATTTATTTCATTTTCTGAATCAATGATTTTCTTAAATTATTTAATATTGCTTTCATGACAAAATATTTCACTCATTTTTGCATTTCTACTGTAAAAAAAATAATTGAACTCTGCTGTTCCGAAATTTGAGAGTACGTAAACAGTATATGGGGCTTGAAGAAAAACATTTACCTCATTCCTGAAATAAAATGAAAATAAATACGCATTTTAACTCGAATATTAACTTTTTCTCAGAATTTGCTTTTGTTTAATTACTGTTAGTCACAAGTAAAAACCAAGTTAAAAGTAAAACAATTAAGAATATGCATACTATTCTTTGGATTTATATAATGACCCTTTTACTTACACTAATTTAGCAGAAAAAAGTTGATGTAAAACTTTTCTTGTACCTTTTTGCTCATCCCTGTAGCAGAACTTTAAAAAAATATTTATGCACAAGAAGCTTAGAATTTTAAATTTTTGCAATTTTATTGATATTTATCTAATAATAAAATAATATAAACAACAATTTACTGTTCGAGTTATAATAATTTATAAAAAATTGTGATGATAACTTTCATAAAATTTATTATTTTCTTAACTCATCTTCTATAATTTTTTAAACAATAGCTTGTTCTATTCCGACTTGTACCATTTCCGACTAATAGATGACTTTCTATAAAAAGAGGATATAATTTTGAGAGTAGGCCAAAGTTTCAACTGATGATTTTTTTCTTGTTTCCTAAAAACTCGATCCATTAAGACTATTGTTACAAATCGTGTGGCAACATCTGCGGTGAGAAGTCGGAATGAATGAGAGAGAAAAAAAGAAGGAACACACCCGCGTGGGGCAATTGTAATAAAAATATCAACATAGACTGTCTGGTGTAGATATTCTGCTGACACGCTGTCTGTGCAATTTCTCCTCGGCGAGGTCATGAACGGAGATAACGTTTCAAAAGAAAATATTATGGGGATGGAATTGTTAGAGATATAAGTCGTTTGTTATCTTGAATACACAAAAATTGAAAGCATATTTACTTCCATGATTCTCAATATTTAAAGAAAGAAACTGAAATATATGAAAATATTGATACTAAACTACCTTTAAATATTAATTATCTTCATTAAAACAAAAATTGTTTTAATTATTTTCAAATAAACAAATCATCTTTAAAAATCTTTTATTTTAATAGTTCAAAATTCAGAATATTTATGTCGAGCAAAATGTTGGTATAAATCTAATTTAATTATGTGAATTTTAATTTATAAAGAGCAATGTGGGAATTATATTTAGTATTAAGAATAAAATTTTAAAATATTAATAACAAATTATTTAATTTTTGTCAATTTAAATCAAATAGTCAACTGCGAAAAAAAAACTAAAAATTAATGTACATAAATTCAACCAAAATGGTATAACTTAATGAAATAAAAAATATTTTTGACACATCAAAATTTTAAAAAATATGTGTAACTAGTGTTTGAGTTTTGTGCAGTTTTATGCTTACAAATTTTGAGTGAAATTAACAAGTTAGTACTGATTTAAAGAAAATTTGAGTACTGCTTATAATATAGAAAGGTATTAATATCATATAAAGGTTTATTCTCATATTTAAATCATTAAATTATTCCATGAGAATATGAAAAAGTTAATCAAAAATGAATATGCCAATTATTTCATTTGTATTAAAATCTACAAGACTGTTCTATAATACTTTAATACTGCATAAAAATTATAACATGGGTAAACAATCTGAAGCTATGATGTTTGATTTGTGTTGATTGAGCTGTTATTAAATAAATAAATGTTTTACAAATATTATGATGTAATATGTAAATAAATGCGTCAAATTCTTAAAGCTATACATCTATTAATGTATAAGTATAGTAATGGTAAATGATTGCTACTATTTTCTCTAAAAATGTTGCGCATATGATAAAGCAATTAATATATTAATTGCACTATTATATGCGTAACATTTTATACTGAATAAAACTTTTATTTTTATAAGGAACAATTGTGAAAAATGCATCATTTTCATTATAGCTCATATATCAGTTTGCATTTCATTTGGAAAGTAAATAAAATTAATTAAATTTTTTCTACTTATTTCAATTCTAAAGACGGTTTTCAAAGATTTGTCCTTATTTAGGTTTCAATGATTTGTCGAATTACTCCAAGTCCAGACTGGTTTATTGGGGTAGACAGCTTTGATCTTTGCAGGGGTAACAAGTGGGTGGACTTAATCACTCTCGACCTCGAACCTACTGACGGTGGGACGGACAACGGCTACACATTTACATCTCCGAAGTGGGCCACTGTTCCAAGGTCAAGAATCTCTCCTATCAGTTCTCATCACCCGGATCATCCGGCTAGCTCTTTCTTCTATCCCAAATTAAAGAAACTTCCCCGAATTGCATACGTCAAGTTCCTAAAATTGAAGGAATTTTTTCTCACGAAGGAAATCAATCTCTCGGGAGAAAATCTAATCCTGGAAAAAAGTGTAACTGAACCAACACTAACTATTAGGTAATCAACAATTTTATTTTCCTTGCAGTGGTATTAATTCTTCCATCTTTTACTTATGATTAACCATTAAGCTCAGAATACCTTAAAAATTTGAATATCATATGCCATGAAGTTATGCATATCAATTAATTATAAAAGTATCACTTAATCATGAAGGTATAAATATCACTTAAATATGAAAGTACAAATATCAATTAATTATGAAGTTACGAGTTTCAGTATTAATAATTTGTGTATGTATCTATCACTTTCTCATATTATTAATAAAAACCGAAATTTTCTCAAATCATTAATAAAACAAAATCATTAATTAAATCATTAAATAGCAGTTTTTGCGTATGACTGAAAAAAGTGATATTAAGGAATTAAATGTTTCAAAATATATAAATAGCTTGTAGCATAATTTTGACTGCTGACTCTTAGTAATTAAAAACATACATTTGAAAAACATTTTTTTTCAATGTTTACTATTTTATTCCATATTTTCTACATTTCCATAATTAATGAAATTTTTTTATACATTTTTGTTCTAAAATTAATAGTATTTTGATAAAGTTAATATCTGTCTTCTTTTTTTTCTCATATGATAGAATAAATTTTATTTGGAGGATATTAGTTATCTCTAATTCACTCTATTAAGTATAGTTTGCTATGTTACAATAATTTTAAAAATCTTTCTTTTATTATAAAAGTTTGTAAATATTTTATTTTTAAACAAAATCCTAGTTTTTGAATTCCTCAGTATTCTTATAAGAAAAATTTAAAGGATTTATCTGTTTTCTTAGAAAAATAGTTAATCAAATATTTTTTGTAAAACTGGATACTTACTTACTTACAGAAATTAAGTTTTATTTTTTT
>JAPDSC010158213.1:245267-272561 GCA_026290005.1 Latrodectus geometricus | reverse complement strand
ATATATAAAGAGTAATATTTTAAATTTTGCATTTATTTGGTAAAAAAAATATTATCTGTTTTTTAACAAAAAATAAATCTTTTTTTAATTCTGAGCAGCTATAATTTCCCTTTTAAACATAAAAAAATAAACACCATCGTTTATTTATATTTGTATTTTTATTTAATATTGTAAAATAACACGTTCATTTGAATTTAAAATGCGATACTAAAATTGTATTTAAATAAATTTTGCTAATTAGTTATAAGCACTTAAATTTGATAGTAAATGATAATGAATATTTTATAATTGATATTAAATTCACACACGTATCATGTATAATATTTCTCTCTATAAATCAATATTGTCTTTGGTGATTTTGTTATTACTGTATGTATTGTATTCATTCACAGCCCCATGGGTGAGTTAGGAAAATTTTTAAGAAGAAAAGAAAGAAAAATTAAGAGGAATAAAAAGCAATTTTTACTGCCAACAGAAGTAAGCGCTTTTCGGTCCAAAACTGAAACTACGATAAAGAATAGAGACCATGATATATCGAAGAAATATTATCGTAAGCCATGTATTTTTTTCATATTAGATTTTTTTGTTGTTTAATTTTAGATATCATTTTATATATAGTACTTAATTTAAAAAAGTAATTATGTAATTCTAAGTAAAATTACTTTAAAGGGTTTATTCCATTTTTGTCTACTATATGAATGAGTACATTAAAAATATGGAATACATATCTCTGCAAAAAAAATTGTTTAGTGAACTACTATTACTGCTCCAAAGTTCTTTAATATTATTCAATTTAAGTTTTATTTAAGTGAATTACATATTTTTGATTCAAATTGCATTTACTAATTGAAATACATCAAGATTTTGTATTTTGTATCAGTAAAACCATGTTGTTATATCTCTACGTATTATACTCTCTTTAAGTATATATTTTGGAGAAAACCAGAGATAAACTTTTATTATTGCAATTAAAATATACTTATCTTAAAAGTATAAATTATTAAATGAAGAATATAGTTTAAATTGATTAGAGCCTATCATAATAGAACACCTTTTTCTATTTTAAAGTGTGAATGCTCATTTACTTCTTGAAAAATAAGATAATTATAACAAGTTTATTCTGTTTGACTTAGTTGTAAAGCTTGATCCATATACACAATAGGGTTGAAAAAAATAGGTATGAATCTGTGTATCTTAAATTCCTGATCTAAAATGACAGTGAAATAAATATCCTTAATGAATATCATATTTCTTTTTCTGTATATAGAGAAATTCAATGGGTTCCTTTTATATTCTTCTAGAGTTATTTTTGAGAAAAGGGATGACAGTGATAATTTAAAAATTTATTACAAATAAATAACTTGAGAGTAAGATTAATAATCATAAATTTTCTCCCTTGTAATTGTTTAAGTCAATGACTCTCAACATTGGCGATTTCAATTCCAATAGTGGGCGATTAAGACTGACATGCTTATTACTCCAGACTGGTATGATGTAGGGAAAATCCACACCATAATTTCGTAAATAGCCGTTATTTTTATAATTAGACGAAAATATAAAGAATCAAATATATTAATTTGATGCCAAATCAAATAAAAAATTCAGTGAATTCTTCTACCAGTTCTTATGACTATATATATATATATATATAATATATATATGGTCATAAGAATTACAATTGCCTTTTATTCTAATAAATTATAGACACTGTTAATAAGGAATAATATTAATTTTCAGAAACAATCTTCTTTATTAAAATGTATATTTTATTCATGTAATAAAAATTATAAATTGCATTGTAATTAATTAATGAACGTCTGAGAAATCAAATTATCTGTTAAAAGATCCTTATTACTCAATTCTTCGTAAGAAAAAAAAAAAAAAAAAGAAGGAAAGAAAGAAAGAAAAAAGAATTATTTTCCGGAATTTTTCTTTTCGAGAAAAATCAAAAATATATATATATATCATAAATGAAATGTGCATTAAAAATAACCTATTAAGTAGTGCAATTATTTATTTGTAACCTCTATATATCGTAGAAGCATTTTTCTATAAAATAAGACATCTGTGATTTATTCTAAACTAGGGTAGGCTAATGCATAACTTTTAATTTTACACCTTTTTTTATTTAAGTAAAAGTAGTCTTAAGCAGTTTCAACAGAAATGACGAAGAATTAACGACAATTTCTTATATAACTTAACAAATATTAAAAATATATTTTATATAATAAATGCTTATTGCTTATTAAATTAATTAAAAATATATTTGATATAGTAATATCCAAGTTTTTTAACAATATTTTTTTTACAATCACACGAGATGAAGAAAAAGAATGAAAGTATTGAAGAGTCAATGACCCTTTTGAAACATTTAGAACTTCTGGCTTGAAATACTCTGTCCTTAACAAAAAGTTTTCTCTACATACAAGAAGGCAAAATACATATAAGCATATGTCGAACGTATTCAAATAATTCAATTTTAGTTACTCTTTAGAATATAAATCTTATGGACCATTATGACATGGACTGTTTATAGATCGAATACAGCAGAAAAATAAAAACGCTTAATTTTTCATGGCTATTAATATAAGAGTGAAAAAACGGAATGAAATCTAATCATTAATATCTATAAAAATATTTTGGCATAGAATGCTCAAATTAAAATTAATTCAGGAACACATTAAGAAAAACAATTTGTACATCATGCAACTTTGCACCTGACTCCATCATGATTAACCACATTCATTGACCTGAGGTTGGTTATACGCTGTCTGTGGAAACGAAACTTAGTCAAATAAGACTAAAAAGAGATCAGTATCATATTAATAAGAATAATAAAAGAGTTGTGATGAAATGAAAAAATTGTCTTTTCCGCTCCTTAGTGGAGTTTATTGACCTCTTCATTCAAAGTGTCAGCAAGGATTACAAGTAAAGAAAATAAAATTGATTGACGCACAGTTTTTAAACGAAAGCTTGGGATCTCTCTTCAGCTACAAAGTAACGAGAACGTCATTCTTTTTAGTCTGAGCTATTAGTAGTCTCATTTTTAGTTTACCTAATTTGTTTTAGGAGGCCATAAACATACTCTTTTGGGACCTTAATACAAACTTAATTGAGGAAACTTTGTTGAATTTCTCGACTGAGAGAATAAATTAATGTAAAATTTCAAATCAAAATTAATGACATTTTAAAGTAAAAAAATCAAGTCCTTCGTGGGCTTTTAAGTGTTTTGCTTTGTGTAAATCGGTAAAGGGTGATGGAGTTAAAATTAAAGTCAAACATCGTTCATGATTTCTGTATTTTATTATATCTTCTCATTTCTATTCAAGAAATGTATAAGAGCTCATTAGTTTCTAGTATTTCCTAGTAATGAATATTCATTAAAATAATCAAATCAACAATAAAAAATTTATGATAAAATTGTTAGAGATTGTATCATATGGTACATGATCTTAATTTCCTAAATAAAAGAGAAATACAATTTAAATATATTGATTCTAATTATTAAACAGCAACGAATATAACAACATGTAGTAACATATTTAAGTTATCAGCAAGACACATTAATGTGTCAATTTATTAATTAATGTTTTGTCACTCTACGATTCTTCGTTATTTCTTTAATTCTAGTGTTGAAGTATTGTAAAGTGTGTGTGAAGTCAAATATTTTTGTTATTCCTTTTTCAATGCACTTCAGTGATGGAACAGTGTGTAGAATAAACTTATAAAAAATATTGTTGGTGATATAACGATTAGTATGGTTGCCTTCCGATGTGTGTCAAAAGATTTAGCTCTTATTTGAGAGCATCACACAGTGTACTTGGGCTAAGGCGCACAGTGTACCAATGAGCTAAGACCCTCATGATTATGGCTAAACTGTTGCAAGTTCAAAATCTGAAGGTGAGAATTAATTTTCAGCAAAGCTAATGTCAATAAATCTGAGTAAGCTGAATTCATTCATGGCGATTCATTAATTGGTAATGAATGTCCTTCAAATAAAATAGTGTTTCTGGGGTTGGCTGGCGGACTATGGGAGTCTTCTTCTTGGTTCTAGCTTTTAAACTATGATAATAATATTATTAGTAAGTTACGTAAGTTACTAATGTCACTAAAAACTTATTGTGCACCGCCTATTGTAACGAGGCACTCATATTTTGTGCCCCCTAAACAGGTATCCATTAAATGTATTTCTTGTAAAGCAATAGATTTAAAAATTGAACAGATAAAGGCTGACATTTGCAAACTACAACTACAGTTTCTTCAAGGCAGAATTCTTTATAAAAAAAAAACTAAGATATTTTTAACTAATTTTAAAAAATGCTGTTTCTTAGCCAATTTACTTTTCTCTAGAAAGGATAATTTTTTGTCTCAAATATCTATTGGGTGAAATTTGATAGGTTTTTATCTTTCCTGTAAGTGCCTAGTTTTAGATCGTTTAGTTGAGAAAGAGAAGGTAGTCGCTTAAATAAATAATTAAAATGGTTTGCTGATAATATACTTTGCATTAATTGTTCTCTTAGAAACTACGTATATCATTGGTACAAAAACTTCATGCAATTGTTTTGAAACCTATCTTGATTTTATTATGTGTTCTGATTCAATCTGATCTGACCAAATTCAAAATGTAGAGATTTCAATCATTATGTAAAGTATCCAAATTTATATCAATCTGTATTTTTTGGGGGAAACACTGATTTATATATTATTACGTTGTTTTATGAAATACCTAGAATTGAAATTTTAAAATTATTCTTTAAAATTATTCTATTATTTCGTTTTATATTTTCAAGTAGATTCTTTGCTCGTTAATTGTTGCATTTATGAGCTTCATTGCTTAGCAACAGAATTGCAACTTTTCTCATAATTTTAATTTACTTTATCATGATAAAGGATCTTCTATATTGAAAGTTTTTCAATTATTTTGATTTAGAGCAGAATAAATGCATTTTTTCATACTATCAAAATGAAGCTTTCCACATTAATTTTTAATAAGTATAATCCGAATCAACCTGATGACCTAAAGAATGAAGACAAGGTATGACACAAGAGCGACAGGACATGAATTTCAGTAAGGTGACAAAGTTTGGTTGTGGAACCCGATTTAACGTAAAGGACTTTCTCCAAAGTTGCAAGCCAACTGGGAAGGCCCCTACACAGTCCTAAAAAGACTGAACGACGTCGTGGTTCGTATAAGGAAATCGTCGTCTTCGAAACCAAAGGTAGTACATTACGATAGATTAGCTCCTTATCGTAATGTAAAGTAAAAGTTTGTAGACCATAGTCTCTTTGTAAATAGTATAGATAATTATAATATTTTATATATTTTTTTTGTATTTATATTTTTGTTTGTTTTTGTACGTAATGTGTTCTGTATCCTCTTAAAATGTAAATTCTTTTATATTAAATTTGGCCTCCTATCAGGGGATTGTACTGCCCGGGACGTGCAGTCCTTGAGAGGGGGGCAATGTTACAAATTTACGAATAATAATTATATTTGTCATAAAATACCTCAGACAGATCGGAAATACTCACATTTTGGGCAAAAATTGCGGTATTTAGAAGTGTTGTACATTAAAAAGTGGTTTTCCTAATAATTTGGTGACTTGGTGATGTTTCGGCGAAAAACTTGTAAATGGATACTTCGGAATAGCGAGAAATAGATACTTTTGGAAACATCCATCACCTAAGCTCTAGGACCAATATTTAGCGAGATAGCCTAGAAGCTTCCAGAAACTGGTAGATTTCTCCACCAAGTCAGGTATACATACCGCAGTTAGTTACACACACGTTAGTTAGTTAGTTTTCAGTTTTGTGAAGACGATTAGTCGTGACTGCTAAAGAAGCTGTCTGAGGTATTTGAGACCTTTGAACTGTTTCTTATCGTATCTGATGAATTGTGCTGTATTGTGATTGTTACAGCTGGAATTTTTACGAATAAAAGTCTTGTGTTCATTAACTAGTTATTTTATTCAACTCTCAATCAACACGAACCCCGAAGCGTGGTACAATATATATAATTAAATAAAATAACTTTTTGAATACTGTAAAAATTAACTTAAAAATTTATTTTAAAAAACTGTTAAAATTAAATATTTACATGAACTTTGGTTGAGCAAGTAATGATACTAGGTGGTTCTAATGGGATGTAAGGTCATATTTTAAGATTAAAAAAGGTACAAATCTGAATAAAAGTTAAGAATTCTCTAATCTGATTCATCCAAAGTAAGAACATAAAGACAAATGCGGAGATAGTAATTTCAATATGAATCCAAAATGTATCCTCGCACATCGTAAAGTAACTAGAAATTTGGCTCCCAAAAGAAAACGTTTATAATAATACGAGTCATTACAGTGTGCCCCTAAAACTTTTCTTAGTTTTCATGAAGATCTTTTTCCACTAAAAGATGATCTCAGCCTGATAATGTCTATTATTAAATATCAGAATACCAAGTCAAATATTCGTTCTATCGATAAGTTTGACTCCATCTAATGAATAACTTTAAAAGCATTTAAATATATTCATCCTGCATTACTTATTACTTAAAATTACTGTTTATACTGGGAGTATATTCACGTGTTTCAAGAAAAGAAACTGTTTCAATTCCTGACCTAGCAGACATACATGCAGAAATCAGAAGCGCCATCTCCATTTTCTTTTGTTTAACAGTGGATACAATGGACACCTTCCAATCTAAAGAGATATATCTAATCACAAGTTGATATTATTTTGATGAATAAGAGCTTCATACATTTTTATGAACAGATCTTTGAAGGAAATTGAATAAGCATATCTTTTCCTTCCGAAAAGAGTTGTTATAGATATTGGGCCATTTCCACTCATTTCAATTAATAGATAATTCGGAAAATTTCCAAGCACTCATGTAACAGCTATGCATCCGAAAACCAGTAACACAATACTCATATCTTCTTATTCAACAGTAATTAGAATCGAACCTGGGAACTCCTTTGAAAAGCTCTGCCCTACCACTTGACCACTGAGTGTTCTTGATTGGTGAGTTAGTCACTTCTTAGTGGATAGTTTAACAGATAAACACAATTGTAAATAATTTGTAAATCTGTTAGTATTAATTTCCTGAAAGAATATTCATAGTTAACAAAGTGTATCTACGTGTTGCAAGGGAGAAGACCCGGAAAACTTCCTAATTCATAACCTAGCAGTTATATATACAGAAGTCTTATCTTCTTTCTTTTAATAGTGGCTGAGATCGAAGTGGGGCCCCCTCTTGAATTTCCAATTGCCATGATATATTCTGGGAAGAGAATGGTTCGATGAATCTTTGGCAACTTGTCCTCGATGAATCTTTTTATCGATGAATTGCAATACCTTTCCTAATTTAGAGGAGTCTCAAAATAGTTCTATTTGATTTTTGTGCTCCTTTTTTTTTCATGGTTTATCGACGCCTTAATGAGTCCTTTTAGAAATCGATCATTCTGAATCCTGCTCTCTCACAATATAGTTTTAGGTAAATTTTGAAGGGTGATTTTCGTTTTAATGTAAAATGTTGAAGATTTACCGCCTTAAAATGTATATCATATATTACTTAAGTGTTTAAATAAGAGGAGTTGTGATGCTTTATATCTTAAAGAAGAAAATAATTCATTTTAATCTTTTGAAAAATTAAAATTTCTTTTAATATTTACCATAGAATCCATCGTCAAAATTTAAGAAAATATCATTTTTAAGAGATATTGTCTACGTAGGGATTAAAATTATAAAATGAAATATGTGCGTTTTTTTCAGTATAATCAATAGAATTATAGACATAATAATATTCTTAATCGTTGCTTCTATAATGTTTTTTCCCTGCAAATTATATCCATTTTTCTTAAGTTTTAAAATTTTGAACATATGTTTTGTTAATTTAGAAGAACATATAGCAAATGTAACAAACAACAAATGTAACAAATAATAGCAAATGTAACAAATAACAAAAAAAAGTAACGTTTTTTTTTTTTTTTTTTTTTTTTTTTTTGTCTTTTACAGGAACAAAATCCTGTCGAGTAAGCGAATGGTCTGAATGGGAATCCTGTAGTAATTCTTGCGGGTTTGGTGAACACATTAGAAGACGGAAAGTGATCAATTACGCGTCAAAATACGGCCGGCCTTGTCCTCCACTTCAAGAATCAAAGTGGTGTCGAAGTACTGAAACATGTCGAAATCAAACATCTGGCTTCTTTCGATGGCATTGAATAAAAATTGTCTTCACAAAATCTTCTCTTTCTTTGACAAAGTGGTTGTGAAGTGACTCTCGTGCGGTTCATAAATATTCCGCAAATCTAAGCAATTTTTACTCTCGCAGCATCTGCATCTTTGAATTAACGTTTTTTCCCTGTAAGTTTTTTTTTTATTTCACATTTTTATTTCTTTTTCCCCCCTCATAGACGAAAGCGAGTTCATAATTTAACGAGAAAAACTGTAAATGTATTTAAATTATTTTGCATTGAGGTATAAAATTTTTTGTGTATTTTGCTTATTTCATCATCATGTATTTATAATTCTTGAAATAAGAATAAAAAAGAAAAAACTTAACTACATTTTTTAATTATTAACGTATGTCTGTATTAAAGTGACAAGCTTATTTTATTTCTGTGGTAACATAGATATATATACATATATGTATATATATTACCTTACTAATGGAAAAATATAAAAAAATGTTTTTTTTTACTTTATTATAGTTAGCATTTAAGGGGATAACTCATTAATATTGTTAACCCTTCTTTGCATGATTTTTTCTTTATTGGTGAAATTAATCAAGTTGATATAATTACATTCAAAATTAAAGGAAAAATGGTTAAAAAAATCTTAGTATATATTTATAGTATAAATTTAGCAAAAAACAATATGCTAAAAATTTCCATCATCATCCAAAGTTAGATCATTAGCTTAGTACTAAATAGAAATAAAAGAGGAAAATAACAGAAACACGTGTTACAAACCTTTCTTCCACTCATTTTCAATTTTTTAGCAATAGAAACTCTAATATAATAAAACAAAATTATAAACGAAATCATACGTTTATTGCAACTACAACAAAACGCAGAATGACACAACTTTAAGCTCGTTTCACTGATAATGACACTTGTTTATTTTTGACAGCTATGTTTCTTTTTATGCAATGGGCATTAAAAAGGTATCCAAACACGATCAACTTAAAGTGAACTTGTTCTTTGATATAATTTTTGGGCATTATAGGTTATGATGGAAATTTCCACCATTATGCAAAGAAGGGTTAAGTCATAATTTTAAGGACTTTAAAATTCATATACGGTGTATATGAGTGAATTTAACATTCATTCACTGTATATGAATGACATTTAAATCCTTAAAATTATGACATAACAATATTATTGTTAGCCTCTTAAATGCTCAGAAAGTAAAAAAAAAAAAAAAAAAAAAAAAAAAAAAAAAACATTTTTTATATTTTTTTCATTAGTGTAAGGGCATATATTTTTTATTTTTCTTACCCATACGTCTGTAATCAGCTGTTAATATTTTCACATCTTGTAAAGTTGGAAGTGCGTATGTAATATTTAAATTATTAAAAAAAATTTTAAAAGATTTCTGTTAAAAAATAAAACCACATTTAGAAATTAAAGAACTGTCCAACCGTTTTTTCATTCTAAAGGAGAAAAGTATATATTGGTGATTTAAATTGTGTTAATGCACTTAATATTTCAATTGAAAATTCGAAGATTAAGCCTTCGTACTTTAAGGAATGAATGTTTAAAGGAACAAATGTTCCTTTAATGTACAATGTAACAAATAAAAGTAACGAATTAATCTCTTTAGTCTAAAGTGTCTTATTAATTTAATTAATCTAAAGTGTTTCTTTCCAGCAATTCAATATTTCGTAAATTTAAGGATAATTTTCATGAGATACATTTAAAACCAAGGTTATAAAACTTGAGATGTGGTCAAGTTCTTCTCACTTTCAAATGAGTTCTTCATTTTAAGTGTGGTAAAAAGTTTTTCAGTTCTCATGTCATATGCCGACCTTCCGCTTGACCTACTAACCAACTCAAGGATTTTCATTCCCTTTTGTTAAAAAGCAAAACAGCTTTTTCACATTTTTTGTTGTTACGAAGAACTTTGGTTGTGGAAGATGAAATTGCGTCGCGAAAGCACTTAAAAAGAAGCACTTTGTTTTGTAAGAAAATGCGTTTTAGGTGTCAATGCATAAAATCAAATTGAAAAATATTCCACTTTGCAATTTTCTTATCTCTCTTAAAAAGAAATTTATAAACAAAGTCTGCGTTAATAAAATTAAAGAAAACCAAATAATACAACGCATTTTACATCTTGGTGATAAATGTGTTTTTCGCATTTATTTCGTTAAACGTTGTCGTTAATTCATCCTTATATTATCCTTTAATTTTACTTCTCTAGTACCAATGTTTTATACTTATAAACAGGAGCAGATTCTTGTAAATTATTAATGAAGCAATTTAAAATTTTCTTTCCATGTATTACAATATGGATAACTCAGAAAAATTACAATTTATGAAAATTCTACATCGAATATTTGTAATGCTATATATATAATCATGTAATTAAATAATTCTTTAAAAAATGAAAATCGGTAAGATTTTTTTTTGTTTTGCTTGATTGTTGTATTTTGGTTTGTATTTGATTGGATTTTATTTGAAAATTACAATAGTGAAATAAAATATATAGTATCAGAGGAAATTCTTTTTTAAATTTGATTCTCCTTTTATTTTTATTGCTAAAGAATCCTTATTCTTCAACGGTGTAAACTTATCTGAGAAATAAGTAATCATTAAAAATGGTGATTCAAGGTAAATGAAAGTTCTCATAAATAAAAAGTATGAAATAAATTATTAAGCACTTGCTTAAAAATATATTAAACGTTGCCTTGAAAATGAACTGAATCGTCAGTTTCTTTAAATTCGTAAAATGTCTTCCAAATTTAGAAGTAATCTCTGCTTTCAAAATTACAATATTTTATTGTTTTTAAAAAGAACAAAAAAAAAATTAAGATTTTCCCGAATAATTAAAGATAAATTTCTAACAATCATTTTTTTTTATTTGTTTTAAAAAAGTCTCTGAAAAGCAATTCTTTTTGAAAAAAAGAATTTACTGCCAGTTCTATAAGAGTTCTGTGGATATAAAATATTTGTTGTTTTTATTTTTAAACAAATGGAATACGAATTATTTCCTCAGCTAAGTAGTATGAACTGAAATTTTTAAATAATTTCGTTATAGTTTTAAACATTCTCCGAAAGACACAGATTTCCAAGGTTATAAATTGAATTGTCTTATTGTGAAAAATGTCTCCAGACCTAAAAAAGGATATAAGTAGCTTTTAAGATGGTTTTTGCAATTATTTTTATGGGTAACAAGGCAAGTAAAAATTTTCAGTTAAACAATGAAAAACTAAATCTTTACACGGGCGTTTCAATTTTGTTGCTGTTTTACGTAGGTTATCAAAAGACACTGCTTTGGGAAGATTGATATTCAATTTCTTTTTAGACAAAAAAGCGAAAAAAAGTTATTGGAAGTTGCCAACGAATTTTAAAAAGCGGTTAATGTAATGTTTCTAACCATATCTTAGCGAATTTCTACAAAAAGAGTAAAAGAAAAAGAAGTGGTAAAAAAAAGCATTATTTGAAGAAAAGATAAAATAAATTGCTTCATACAAAAACGTAAAATTTAAAAATAATATAAAAGAACAAAATAAATTGCTTTACACAGAAATATATTGACTTTTTTCGCTTCTTCTAAGCCAACCTATAGCTTTTTCTTTTCTTTTTTTTATCTGAAGAGCAATAATTCAAGCCTATAAGAAATGTAGTTGCTTAAAAACTCGTCAATTAAACTCAAAGAATTATCCTGATAAGTTAACTCTATCAAAAATGCGAACAATCAAATAAATTAGCTTTAGCTGTTAAATGTTTTTACAAATATTGTCACGTGTGCTTAAAACTTAACACAACCTTTTTATATTTTTTGTGTTTTTTTTTTCAAGCTGTAAAAATGAAAAACTATTAAATAAGTCTCTGTTCTGTATAGAAACCATGTCTAATTTTAAATGAACAAGAATAACTGAGCATCTGTTTCTTTATAAGCATATGCAAATACTGCACCCTAAACCTACAGCTGAAAATATCGAATGTTTTTAAATGAAACAAAAATTCGCTTTCATTTTGAAGAGAAAGTTATTAACTAACATTATACAATTTCATAAAATTAAAAACTAAAATTTTAAAGTGCATAGTTGAATTCTGTGGTAGTATTTTGTAAAAATAAAGTTCTGCTAAAAGTTAAAAAAATAATAAAAAAAAAAATCAAACTATGTTTAAATGAAAAAATTGATTTTCTGTAAAGTGTGTTTTACAGAATCCTTGACACACAAAAGAGCATAAAAGTATAAAACTTCTCTTTGAGATCAATAATTTATAATCAACCAAAAAGTATTAGCATTTACAAATCATATGAATTTCACATCAAGAGGAAAAGAAATTTTATTCCATTTAAAAATAGATTCCATATCGTATAAACTGATATCAACAAATATTAAATTAAATAGATTTAAGAAAATCTTCCACATCGTAGCATCATGTAACTCACCGTGAAGCAACTTTTTATTAAAATACACATATTAGACTCAGGAAAAAGAAATCCATTATTTTTACTGAAATTTTATGTAACTCGTTTCAGATTTGCTCAGTGTAAAAGGTTTAAAACTTTTTTTAAGGTATATTTTTAGGTTCTAGACAATGTTACGCCTTCTAACAAGTGGTCAGCTTCGATATTTTTTTATATTTTATAGACGATTTCGACAACGAAGCACCCGTGAGAAGTGCGTCTTAAACATCAAAAATACCTGAACTGAATAGATGATACCAAAATTGCACATAACTGGTTGTTACAGTATCGGGACCATATTCACCATTCACAAATTCAATCGCATAGCTTGCATTTTCACCTTTATCAAAGAAATATTGTAAAATGTGCCGAATTTTCTCTTTGCTGAATTCCTATTTTAACACTCTTTAACACATAGATGAATGACCCAAACTAAAAAGGGCAAAAAAATAAGTAATGCTTATGAAGAATGAATTCATATGCATGTTTTCACATAACTATTCACAAAGCATCTATATTTCCGCTTAATAAAGTGACGGCAACCACTGATTTTTTAAATATTGATCCGTGATTTAGCATAACTCTAAAGTTATTAATAATAGGCAATTGCTAAATTGAAATAAGTGCTTGCTAGTGGCCTTTAAGGGTTGGATCTCTATCTTAGACGTGAAAGATTAAATAATAATTTCAAAACATTACTACAGCAAATAAATTATGTCTTAAAATCTTTGTGTTATGGCGAATAATCTTATAATCGAGAAAATTCTAGATATTTTCATAAATTAAAATATCATATGCTTGCTTTATATATGATTAGTTAAAACAAAATTGGATATTTTAAAATGAAAATAAATTAAATTTTGAGGTTTTTTCACTAATTTTGTTCAATATTTTCAGTTATCTTATTGTTATATGAACGAAATTTTATTCCATGCAATACAATTAAATGTTACTTTTTTAATAATACTTGATTGCTTTGTTTTACGTTTTATCACTTATTATCATCTCAAATATCTTATGAAATACCTAATTAGTTCACAGAGCATTTGACTCAAGAACATAATATAGTTAATTTTATGGAATACGTTTACTTGCTTGGTATATTGTTTTTTTAAGATAACTAAAATTATGTAATTCCGTGGCAACACGATCAAATGTATATGTTTGTAAATACATACACATATGTATAGGTAGATGTAGATATGGACCATTTAACGTAAATTGAACTAATGTCAATTCAGAAAAAATGTTACTTGATGTTTACGAAGATATGTTAAATGTCATTTATTACTTATTAATGGCACCAGAAGTTATGCTTCTGTTATCTACATGTACATTTACAATGGTGGATGTTTAGCGGTTTTCAGAGTTTCACCTTTCATGAGAAATTCTAATGGAGGGCAATATGAAAACTTTCTAGGTTTATAAAAATTTTCATCCCTAAAGCTCTCTTCTATCAAATATAAATGTTTTATTCTCTGCCACTAAAGTCGTTTGAGTGTATCTTTTTTTACAGTTCAAAAATTAATCTTAATCTTAGAAAAAAAATAATAAATAAATAAATTAAAAAAAAATTAAAACCTTTTATTGTTAATAATTATAATCTGCTTAACTTGTGCTGCGTTAACTTATAATTAAAATTATTTAAAATTTTTGATCTTATATGTTACGAAATTCTTTGCGTTATATTTTCAAAGGAGACGTCTGTATGTCTGGGAGTTATATACACTACTGGCCATTAAAATTGCTACACCAAGAAGGCGACATGCTACAGACGTGAAATTAATACGAAAGGAAGAAGGTGCTGTGATATGCAAATGATTAGCTTTTCAGCGCATTCAGACAAAGCAGGCGTCAGTAGCGACACCTACATTGTGCTTAAATGAGGAAATAGTTCTGCCGGTTCCTCATACACAAATTGCACTTGAACGTTGTTGCCTGGTGAAAAGTTGTTGTGATGCCTCGTGTAAGAAGGAGAAATGCGTACCAGCACGTTTCTGACTTTGATAAAGATCGAATTGTAGCATACCGGGATTGCGGTTTATCTTATCGCAGTATTGCTGCTCGCGTCGGTCGAGATCCAATGACTGTTAGCAGAATATGGAATCAATGGGTTCAGGACGGTAATACGGAATGCCATGCGGGATCTCATCGGCCACATATCACTAGCAGCCGAGAAGACAGGCATATTATCCGCATGACCGTAATGGATCGTGCAACCACGTCACGAGCCGTGAGTCAAGAAACGGGGTCGTTTGGAAGACAACAAGTGTCTGCACGAACAGTTCGACGACGTTTGCAGCAGCATGGACCTTTAGCTCGGAGACCATGGCTGCGGCTTCCCTTGACGCTGCGTCATAGACAAGAGCGCCTTCAATGGTGTGATCAACGACGAACCTGGGCGCACGAATGGCGGGACGTCATCTTTTCAGATGAATCCAGGTTCTGTGTACAGCATCATGATGGTCGCATCCGTGTTTGGCGGCATCGTGGTGAACGCACACTGGCAGCGTGCATTCGTCATCGTCATACTGGCCCATCATCTGGCGTGATGGTATGGGGTGCCATTGGATACACGTCTCGGTCTCCTTTTGTTCGCATTGACAGAGCTTTGAACAGTGCACGTTACATTTCTGGTGTGTTACGACCCGTGGCTCTACCCTTTATTCGAGCCTGCAAAACCCTACGTTTCAGCAGGAAAATGCCCTACCGCATGTTGCCGGTATTGTACGGACCTTCCTTGATACGTCACAAGTTCGGCTGTTGCCCTGGCCAGCACGTTCTCCAGATCTTTCACCAATAGAAAATGTCTGGTCAATGGTTGTTGAGCGACTGGCTCGTCACCAAACGCCAGTCACTACGGTTGATGAACTGTGGCATCGTGTTGAAGCTGCATGGGCATCTGTACCTATACATGCAATCCAATCTCTGTTTGACTCAAGGCCCAGGCGTATAACTGCTGTTATTACTGCCAGAGGTGGTTGTTTTGGGTACTGATTTCTCAGGATCTATCCAGCAAAAGTTTTTGAAAATTTAACCACTTGTTATTTTTAATATAATATATTTGTTCAATAAATATCATTTTGTTATCTGCATTTCTTCCTGGTGTAGCAATTTTAATGGCCAGTAGTGTAATTAATTAAATCTTGCAATTAAATGTTTTAATGTGTATTTGCATATTATTCTTAAGTGTTATTTTATTTCATGGTGAAAATTCAATAATATTATGTTAAGATTAAAAATGTACATTCATTATATTTTCACTGATTGTAACCAAAATCATATTTTTAGATGTTTTTTTTATCCTTAGTCATAACCTTTGATAATTTGGGCGCCATAAACGTGATTTTAGTCTGTGTCTTAAATGCTAATATATATTTATTAGCAAAACAACTATTAAATAATTATTAAAAATATTTGAGCCACCTTATTTTATCCGTCAATAAAATATTAATTTGTAATATGCGTGATTAACATCGCTCTTTACTTGCATAAACTTGATTTAATTTTATTTTTATATATAATATATTTTTCTTACATTTCGGTAATAATTTTCATAAATTATTAAATGCATGCCATTAATATTAGTAAAATTTATTCTTCAAGGATAAAGGAACCAAAAACTTTATTAATAATTATAATATTGCGTTTTCTAAGCACATAGATTTGAGCGGTCATAATAGTTGGTTGGGTTTCATGGCGCAGGTCTACTTAAGACAAGTTGCGTCAGAGGTTATAATAGAGGGGAATCTTCAATTTGTGATACAAATTTACATAACGAATTTTCACCAGTTGTTGCAAAGAAAAATGCAGATTTCTTTTTCTCTTAATTTTTAATAAACACAAATATAATATGAAAAAATAAAGCTTGCAAAATTTTTCTCAATGATAATAAAAATCATAATAAGATAAATTAATTGTGTATAATTTCTCTGTGTGTAAACTGTATCTATACGTAAACTGTCTATATTTATTAAATTTTCCAAGAAGTTATCATTTAAGTTACCTAATCAAAAATATAAGAAAGACTGAATTTAAAAATAAATCGTAGAGGTGTATAACTATAAAACATGCAGAAAAGAAGAAATGGCTAATGATCATTAAAAATAATATGTACATCTGATATTTAATTATAAATAATGCACATGTTTGTAATAATCTTTAAAACTAACCAATGTCATTGTGGAACGACATAAAAATTAAATTAATTACCTTGCTTATTGATATCTGAAATAGATCAACTAGTTGAAATGAATATATATATATAAGTTTTTACAATTAAAATTAAATCAAGAAAGGGCCAACTGAATGGATCAGCTTAAAGATTGACAAAAAAAATTAGAAAAAATAATCAACAAAATAATCTACCAAAAATTTTATAAAAAATTCAACATACTTATTATTTAAATTTTATTTGAATTATTCGTCAATTAAAATTTCCTTCAAAAAGAGCATATTCAATTTTTTCCGAATTTTGGTAAATGCTTTAATTTTTTTTATTCCTTATGCAGCATTGTTTGCATATTCTTTTACTTGATAGTTAATTTTATATTTATTCTACCGCATTTGCTCCCCCCCCCCTTTGCATTAATGTCATGGATTTAAAAGATAGCACAAAACATTTTTGAAATATGAAACTTTTGAGACAAAGATAAAATGGTGACAAAATTAATTTCTTATGCATAATTCACAATCAATCAGTATATGTAAAAACGAGTAAAAATGTATTTATACTTAAAATACACTAGTTACAGCAATTGTTTTGTAGAAAGATTTTCTTCGAAAGAACAGAAATGTTTTAGATCGAGTGTAATTTTATCAAAATCTGTATCATATACCCCAAACTGTCATTTACAAATCCAAATGGATGCTCGTGACAACCAAATGTATGGAGAAGTCAATTGTTCTATGAAATTTTATCCCTGTTGTTCTCAACTAGGGACCAATACTGAATTTTCGTTAAGAAACAAGTACTCAAATGTGTATACGAAAAGACTATCCCACCTTTAGTTTTGCTTATAAATTTTAATCTTGGAATTCCAAATCTTTTTTAAATTCTTCAATTCCTTGGAAAACATGCAAACATTTATTTTAAAGCTTTGCTTTAAGAAGCGCTTCAAATGATGTTGCGATACACTGAATAATAAAATCGAATCGAAGATAGCGTACTCTGGAGACAGCGGTGATCTACCGTCGCAGCGGCTACTTCAGTGTGTACTAGTCTTGCTGACACTTCTTAAAGAGAAACAGAACTTCTGTCAACAACTGCACTCCACATTCTTCCTGGCAACAAATTGTAAGTCTGTCGTCTTCCCTATTACTTACATCGATAATATATGATTTCCTTATGCCTCCAGGAATTTGGCGGAAACCTTTCCCATATCATGAATCAACATTTGTACCATTTCTTTGTCAAACTGCGGTGGGTTCCCGTGATACTCCCTCTTTTACCACGACATCACCTGGTCCATACTTCGCTTCCCGCAAATGGGTGCACTAGGACTCGCCACCAGTACACCGTTCTTCAGGATAATGTCTCAGCGTCAGGTCAAGTGAAGATAAATGAATATGATTGGTTTAGAGGTTGTGACGGTGACCTCATACTTTCTTTGAAACCACTCCATTTACTCATAAATAACGGGGGTGGAAGCCTCCCTCTACTCCATCCCCCCCCCTCAAAAGCTCCAGAACCTGGCATCTCTGATGTTACAGAAGCATTAAGGTATTGTAGGCGCATTTATTTGCCCTCTCCTGTGACGGGAGGGTAATGTTTTATTTGCCGCAGTATTTAAACGCATTCCTGGCACATTTGTCACTATTACCGGACCCGGTGGGAAACTGGAATAATTAGGCGCTTATTTTTCCTGATTTGCGCTTCTCTTTTACTTACCTCCTTCGACCTATTAATAAATACTCAATAGCGCTCCACACCTTTCCAGATATAAATTGCCTAAGCGGAGATGTATCAAATTTAAATGGAACATCTGTTTCCTTTAACTTGCCGTTAAGTAAAAAGTGTGAGTAGCTTTCTAGCAAAAAAAAAATAATAACAAAAATAAAAAGATTAGGCTTGAGTAAGTGACAGAAAAGACGCAGGCCTTTACTTAAAACACAGCCTCTTGACAGGGAACAGCGGAGAATGAGATAATAATTAAATTGAATTGCGGAGATTTTTAACGGCTATTTGTCTTACTAAAGAGAGGGGACTTCCACTCTTTAGCAATGCTTTCAAAACCGTTACTAAGTAATGGGCCAATATCTTTTATCTTTGAATTAATATCCTTAAGAGCATTTTAATGAATTTATACGGGATATATTTTTTACGGGCCGTTAAAATCTTTGTTAATAAACATGTTAATGAACGCAGTTAATCATTACATATTCTACTATCAATTTTGCTGAATTTGATTCGAATGAAATCTATTGGATGGATTCTTGGAACTTATTTCATTTTTCTGCTATTTTGAAAATAACGATTTCCCTTTAGCCATAGTTAACTGCAGTTGTGTGAATTTTAAAGTGTACACAGCTATACACCTAAATTCCATAATTAAAAAAATAGAAAGCAACTATTTGTGTTTTAAAAAAAGAGCACATGCTTTCAGGGTAAAACTCAAAATTGCGAAAAACAGATTTTTTAAATATTTTTTCATTTAAATGTCATAAATGGTTCCACCTAAGATATGTTTAAATTCAGAGAGATTCAATTAAGCTTTTAAAAAAATACTTTTATATAAACTCTTCTCACTTAAAAAACATTATTTAAAAATCAGTGAGTCTTCTGTATTGAAATTATCGATTTTTTTAGTAAAGATCATTATAACAATCAAGTTTTACATTTGTTAACAAAAAAAATTTTAAAAACAAAACATTTTTGATTATATATAATGTAATTAAACAAAAAGTTTTTTCTATTGAATTGTATTAATCAAAAATATTTAATTTCAAAATGGGGAGCTGTAATTCCTGATTTTTGATATAATGAGAAGTAAATACTACAATGATTCATAATAACAATCAAGAGTTTAATATTAATATACAGTTTGTGTGCATGGAAATTAATAAAGAATACACTATTGAAACAACTATGAACAAAAATACCTGTCTAACTTCATAAAGATTTTATATTGGTATTATTTACAAGGAAATAATCAAAATTCTTCCAATAAGTTTGAACTTGCAGAACAGGAATTAAAAAAAGAGTAATAAATAAAATCCTAATTACTTTTCTTAATGCTAAAAACTAAAGTAATGATAAGATTATAGTACATTATATAATATTTATAATGATTTGATAAACGATTTAACTAACTTAGATAATTAAATAAGACTGATTTATTTGCCACAAATTTAACAAAATTAATTTGAAATTACAATTAAATTTCATCAAAACTAAAAACATATTATCTGCATTTGCTGCAAAACTTTTACAGTGGTTGAAAAAAGTATTGGCAATTGTCTATAATTGATCAAATTAGCTAACAAAGGAAATGCTTAACAATTTTAACTCGACATAACGAACACAGGAGGTAATAAACACTCAAATCTAATGTAAATTTCATTTTAATATGCCTTTTACACAAACTATGCAACAAAAACGTAAATTTGCATGTCAAAAAAGTATTGGCAAAGTTCTAACTGTTATGAAAATTTTGTCACGTTGAGGTCACGTGCTTAAACTGATAAGAAAGCCTGTTAGTATAAAATCTGCAGTGCTATTTCAAAATTTTTAAAACGTTATTTTGTTAATGCTGTGATTAAATAGCTTCGAAATCGAAGGAGTTGGATGTTAAAAGCATAATTATTCAGCTCAGAAATGAGGGTTTAACTTATCGTGCTATAGAGAGGAATACAACTGAACATAAGTTTATTTACTGTCAGAAGTGTTGCAAAAAAGTTCAACGAGACATGATCCACGAAAAATAAGGTTAGAAGTGGACGGCCTGGAATATTTTCTGCAAGGGAGAAACGTAGAATAAGTGCAAAAAAAAATAAAAAATAAGTGCACCCCAGTTAGCCAAAGATGTTGTTTCACATAAAATTTTTAATGTACAGATTATACGGAATGTTTTACATGAAGAAAGTTATTATGGAAGTGCAGCTAGAAAGAAACCTTTCATTTCGGAAAGAAACAAAAGAAAGAGTTTAGGTTTTGCAAAATCTCATGCTAATTTATCAGATGAGTTTTGGAACATAGTTTTTTTTCCCGACGAATCGATGTTTAACATTTTCGGGAGTGATGAACGACAATTGTGGAGAAAGCCAAACGCCGAACTGGAAAAACAACATTTAACACCGACTGTGGAACATGGTGGAAGGAACGTCTTAGTTTGGGGGTGTATGGCAGCAAAGGAGTTGATCAACTGTGTTTCATTGATGGTATTATGACAGCACGTACGTACATCGACATACTGCACTATAATTTGCAATCCAGTGCCCAAAAACTTGGCTTAGGAACATCATTTGTGTTTCAACAAGACAATGACCTTAAGCATACAGTGAACCTCACCGGGAAGTGGTTACTGTATCGATCTCCTCGCCAGTTACAGACGCCTCCTCAATCTCCTGACATAAATCCAATTAAGAATTTATGGCACAAATTGGACGTAGAAGTCAGGAAACATAAAATTTCTTTTAAAGACGAACTTAAGCGCATGTTCCTGCAAGAATGGCACAAAATTCTCAATAGTACAACCAAGACTTTGGTTAAGAAATAAATAGATTACAAGCTGTTATAAATGCAAAAGGTATGCATACAAAGTATTAAACATATCCTGATTTTGTTCTCGCATTTTATTTATTATTTTGTTCATACTTTTCTGACATGCAAGAATACGTTTTTGTTGTATATTTTCGATAAAAGCCATATTAAAATGAAAGTTTCATTTGATTTGTGTGTTTATTATTTCCTGTGTTCGTTATGTCCAGTTAAAATTGTCAAGCATTTCCATTGTTAACTAATTTGATCTATTATAGACGATTGCCAATACTTCTTTTACCACTGTATGTACAAACAAATCTTGGAAAGAGAAAAGAGTTCTCAGTTTCCAAATCTTTTGAAATTGCAAAATGGAGATGAAAATTTGCTTGCTTACTGTCTACACCTAACGGCTATTCATGCAGACCTGAACTAAAGATTTGAAGACATTCTTCACTTCAAAACTCCTTATTGGGAGTCCTTTTGCACGTGGACAAACTCAGATTGTAAACACAGATGAATCTATTTTAATACAGGAACAGATTATTGAAATATCCACTAATGCGAAAAGTAAGCCAATGTTTGAATAAGGGTACCACAAATTCTGATAATAGATACAAATTATAGTTTTATACCCTGCATTCTAGGTTATTGTACAGAAGAGGTTGATTGCTTTCTCATCTTTCTACTTGATATAATGTGGATTCAGTGCTCATTACGAAAAAAAGAAATTGATTAGAAATTAGTGTTCGTTGCGATTTGCGGTTCCTACTCGAAAACATTGAGCCCGACACAAATACACTCATAACATCTCATAAAACTGATTCGAATCATTGATTTTTTTCATTTTTTAAACAAAAGTTATAAACGTCTTGAACAAAATGTATTTTTATTTGTAACTTTTATACTATAATTTATGTAGGGGTTTTTTTTTTTTTTTTTTTTTTTTTTTTTATATATAACTTGAGGGACCATTGGCAAGTTTTGACTATAAAATGGATTTTATGGGTCAGATAATTTTTAATTAGTCTAAGAACTACATTTTAAAATTGATTAAAAAAAATTACTGTAATATCCTCTTCCGTAATAAGAATTGAATCCGAAATGTAGACCTGATGAGAAAACTGCTGATCATTCAGGTATCAATTCGGTTTGAGAGCTCTTAATATTAGTTTGGGGAAAAAGAAATCCATTATTTTTACGTGAACTTTATGTAACTTCTTTTGGATTCGCTTTGTAAAAAGGTTTAAAACAGCTTTCATGTAGATTTTTAGGTCTTGCGCGTTACGACTGCTGACATGCGGTTAACTTCGATCATTTTTGATATTTTATAGACATTTTCGACGATGCTGTATCCACATGCGAGGTACATCTCTAACATCAAAAATACCCGAACGGAATCGACGAAACAAAAATTGTACGTAACTGGTTGTTACAGTCTTATATAGGACGATAAACACCTTTCATAATTTTAGCCACCCGGCTATCTTTTTCGCCATTACAAGAGAAAAACGAAAATGTATCGAATTTTCTGTTTATTGTCTTCCATTTTTAAAACCTTGTACTCGTAACTAAATGAATCAAACAAAAAACTGCAAGAGGATATTTTAGTGTCAAATGTCACCTTTCCAACGAGCATAAATCTGAAATTGTTTGATAGATACCTCACGAGATATTGATCACTACAGACGTCTACCGAAAAAATAATGCATTACTTTTTCCCCAAACTAATATTTGAAGATAATTCTGCATATCTAAAGAGTAGTTTCACTTTTTTTAACAGTTATGTCTTCAAAATCTACTGAGTTTACAAACTATAAATATTTATACATAATATAAATTATCTTAAAATTATTTTAAAAAATAGGTAAAGAAATTTTTATGGTATTCAATCTTCTGGTAAGAATATAATAAGTATTAACTTAGAAAATTATATGTCAAATATTCATAAATTTACAAATTATTAAGCAGTTTATTAATCATTGTTTACTCATTAACAAAAAAAGACTTTGTTTTACATAAATGCGAAAAATTTATTCAATAATGCCCTGTGTTAGCTTTGGAAAATATATTCGAAACCAGAAGTATTGGTGTCGAAGCTTTGCGCTCACATTATATGTCTAATTAGATCTACACAATAATTAATCTTCTTGTTTCTAAATAATATATCAAAATGTTTCACTGTAATGCCATTTCCTTTGTTTTAAAACTTGGCGTTTTAGATTTAGAAGTTCATATCAGTATGAAAAATGCAGTGAATATAAATGTGGCCACAAGTAAAACGCATAGAACACTAAAATGTAATATTTGAACATTAAAATGATAATTATTAGTTCAAAGAATGTAAAATTCTTTTATTGCAATACAATAGAAAGCATTTGCAATAAAATAAATAGAATCTTAGATTTTGAAAGTTCTGTCCATTTTCTGAGGGAAATTGGGCTTCATTATGCTCAATTTCAGTAAGAAAATTTGGCGTTTAAGATTTAGATTTTCATATCAGTCTAAAAAATGCAGCGAATTTCCGATTTGCTTCTTAGAATTATTGAATTTTTATATAAACTTATTTTTTCTGCAGAGATTTGGATATTCTGTTTTTTTTTCAGCTAAGATGAAAAATTCACTGAATTTTCTATTTGCTACTTAGAATTGTTGAATTTTTATATAAAGATTTTTTCAGCAAAAATTTGGATATCCCGATTTTCTCAGTTGAACAAACTTTATATGTATTTGCTTAATGTTACGTAAAAGAATGTAATGTTTTAAAAATTATAGGTAAGCGAAGCTTATATTCTGAAATCTGGAGTAAATATCATATAAGAACATTCAAAATTAAAAATTTGATTTATCCACTCTAAAGTTTTCAATGTAATGCTGATGAAATGAAATAAAAATAATAACAAAATGTATTCCACACACACACACAAATAATGTTGAACATTTTCATAAATGTATAACCAATAAAAAAAATCCTAAACGTGTATTATTTGTTGAACATTTCAGCGCGAATGAATGGGTTATCTTCAGAACCTCGTCACAAATAAAAGAGAATAGTAAATTTGCTTCTTAAAGTCATCTATTTTCTTACTCAAAGATTAATTACATTCAATTATATATAATATTATTTTTGATTAAAATCAAATGCATTCAATTAAACGCAAAAAGTGTTGAATTTTTTTTTTTTTATAAAATATTCTATCAAAAATCAATTCAAACAAGTATCAAATGTTCAACATTTCATCAAAAATGAAAGGATTGGTTTTTTTATTTGCAACTCTTCATTAAGTAAATGCAATAAAAAAATGGTAAAACTATTTCTTAAGTCACCCGCTTTCTTCTCCAAAATTATGACTCTATTCAATTAAAAATATTTTTTAATTGCATATAATCAAATACATTATATTAAACACAAGCAGTGTTGAGCATTTTTATAAAATGCATTGCCAAAAAATTAACGAAAACATTTATTATTTGTTGAACACTTCAGAGAGACTGAAAGAATATATTTTAATTTTGAGAACTCCATTAGATAAAAATACAATATGAAAAAAGTAAACTTACTTTTAAAAGTCATGCACAGTCATCTCCAAAGAATATAATTTAATTAACACTATTTGTATTTAATTAAATACAATCAAATTCGTTCAATCAAACAGTGTTGAGCATTTTATACAATACATATTCAAAAATTAATTCAAATATTTATCATTTGTTGGACGATTCAATGAAAATGAAGGAATTGGTTTTTCTATTTTCAAAACATTATTAGGTGAATACTAAAAAAAAAAAGAAAAAAAAAACTTATAAAAGTTATCCACTTTCTTTGACGAAGATTACATCAGAAATATTATTTTATTCCTGCTAAAACTCTATCCACTTTTAACTTGTTTCTACTTCCCTTTCTATATCCCCATCATTTGTAGCATGACCAAACATATATTTTATTACTTTTAGTCAAAGAAAATCACCAAAGTACAGAAACTTTAAAACTAAAACCAATACTCCGATATTTTGAACTAAAGTATCACTTTTAAGGTAGAAAATCTCGTAATTACACAACCCATTAATTTTTGGACAGAACAAAGTTTGAAAAAAATCAACTCTTCGGTTGTAAAACAATGCTTCTGCAACGATCTGTTATGTTATTCCCAGAGCTATCTTTTCCCCAATAGATACCGCACCATGTCCACCCTATCCCATTTGATGCATAGTACATGGCGATGTCTTACACCATACTCTTGGAGTGAGAGATTTCACAGTCCATTAGGAAAACTCGACGCACTACACAGGGTATATTTTACATTCTCCCAAGCTCAGCTCTCAAATCTCCAAAAACGGAACGAGGAAACTATAAACTGTAGAGACGACTCTTCTACCAGGATTTCACCTGCTTTGAAAAAAAAATCGAGGAAAAATGTAAGGGAGGGTATGAGCATTAAAGAGGAGGTTCGAAAAGGGAGAAAACGGGTTATTTCCAGTCCGATAGGTTTAGTTACTCATCAAGAAGTCGATGTAAAAACTCGAATTTTATGTGAGGTCGGTTATAGATTTTTTTCCTTGGCGTTTTTTTCCCCCCTTCTTTTAGACATTCCGGTCGCATTTTTCAACCCCCCTCCGAGCTCCTCTCGCTTTTACAGGAATGAGTAGCTCCCCGTCGCCAAGGGAAGGTGGAGAAATATTGGAGCACTTAGGGTTAAAGGTATGACTGGGGCAAGGTAAAAAAAGAAAGAAAAAAAAGCAAGAAAGGTAAGGGGGTAAGGAGGAAAGGAAGAAAGTGGGGTGCCAGCCAGGAAAAGTGTCGTTTACGGTAAAGGAGAACTTCCTAAATAACCCTTCCTGGCGAAAAGAGCAGAAAAGATGAAAAGTTGTTGCAAGGGAACTATTAAAGAAGATAGCGGTTCATCTGTACAGCGGCGTGTGTAAAAGAAATGGGAAGAACCTTAATCTTCTTGAGGAAATGGTACAAAACGTAAGCGTCACTAATGCGAACTAGCTTAGGCCTCCCCACTAGGAGAAGAAAGTTAGAACGTAGACTGATGGTATTTGTCCACTTTCCTCCAGAAGACGCAATGAATGAATGTAAATATGAGCCCGTTTCAAAAGAAGAAATTTGCGGGAGATTTAAATTGCATTATAAAGACCTGATTGGGAAAAAGTTATCAAGCAAACTTTTTCTTCCTTGTTTTCATTTTTATGAGAGGCTAGTGGGTGATGGGGTTTTTCCTCCTCTCTTTTTTTCGCTTGTTTGGGGAGGAAATGTGTTTTTTTTCTTTCTTTAGTATTTAAACGAGATCCCAGAGAGAGATCTGTAATCTTTACCTTTCCATCTTGTTTGCAGAGAAATTTGCCTCTTTGAGCTCTTGGAAGTTTTCTCCCAATTTAAACGCAAATGATCGTTTCGAACGAGCCTCTCCGCGTAATATCGGAAATGGTTTGTTTTGCTTATCTGATTTTTTTTCGTAAATTGTCTCTTTCTCATTGAAGTTTAAAGATATCTATAAATGATATGAATAAACTTAATGTTTTATTTCGAGTAAATATGCTCTTTATAATGGTGGTGGCGCAAATGCCTTAGCGCCAATGAAATTGATGAAATCTCTATAAATTAGATTTTAGCGAACTTAAAAAGACGCACCCAAATGGGTGAAGTCATTGAGAACATTATTTTAAAATGCGTTTTCTAAGTACTTAAGTTTTGAATTCTTATGACCTTGCTAAGCACACTTTTTTTTTTATGCTTATGAGAGGTCCAATTTAATAATCTAATAAGTCTTACATTCAGAAACTCCATTTTAAAAGGTGTACATGTGCTTTATGTTTTCTAAATTAACATTTTTGGAAATATTTTATTTTCTTGTTCGAAGAATAAATCTGCAAATTTGAAGTTATTTGAATGTAAATCATTTTACACAATTTATCATGTTCATGGTTGAATATATATATATATATATATTTATATATATAT
>JAPDSC010158213.1:219701-239833 GCA_026290005.1 Latrodectus geometricus | reverse complement strand
ATATATATATATATATATATATATATATATATATATATATATATAAATTGTGTTTGTGAACACAATTGTATACACAATTTATCATTAACTGATTATTTAAGTTTAATTTGTGTTGTGTAAAGATTATGAATAGTTAAAACATGCACTTGGATTAAAGAAAATAATAAAAAATTAAAAATAATTGTGGAAATTATTTGTTTTCAAATATTTTGTGAATATGAGATAATGAATGGGAAAAAATAGGATAAAGAAGCAATAACTTCATCAAAAGAATTGAAGATGAGTAGATAAGAGCTAATAATATATGAGAATCCATTCTAAAAAATAAATACAGAAAGGTCTTTTTTTTTAATATATATATATATATATATATGAATAAAATCTAAATTGAATAATTTATCAATTTGGTGAAAACTTCTTAACCTAAAGTAAATAGTTCAAACTTAATTTTTGTTTTAAAAAAGTTGATTGTTCTGTTTGAAAAAAATATTAGTAATTGCATTCATTTTTAAATTATTTTAAGAACTGTATTATCCACATTTTACGTGCCCCGAAACATATTTGATATAAATACTGATGTGAAGACATTCGATTCGAGAAGCCTGTAATGATTGCTCTTTGTTGCTAGATATATTAATCATATATAATATATGATAGATTCAACCTCAGACAAACTCCAAAATATTCACCATGACAGATAAAATTCGTTACAGGTGGACGGAAAGGACGGGTTTACTATATTTATCTAGAGCATTTCTAGAACTAATAAAATGCTAAAAAATATTCAATCATAATATTGATTTAAAAGGTAGGCTTGCATTGTCCTAAAGCAAACCAACCTTTGGTTGCAAGGTTAGACTCTGGTTTTCAGAATGGAAAGCTTCAGATTCGATCCCAGCCTGTGTTGAACAACGGGATGTAACTCTTCTGTCTTCAGCATGCACATCCCTCGGTTTGTATGCTTGGAAATCTTCGGAATTTCCCCCACTGCAGTTGTGGAGATGTCTCGCTACAAGGAAATGTCATCTTACATTAACAAAACATTGTGCAAATCAAACGGAGTAAGATTTTAGCAGTTACATTCTCCACGTCGATGCCAAATTTCAAAGATCTTGAAATCATACATTTTTTTTATGTGTTTGGTAGATTTCTCTGAATTTGTTTTGCATCTTTTGTTTTTTGAAATTTCTTTTGAACCTTTTAAATTTTTTCTCCTTTTAATAGCTTTGTAGTTTAAAACACTTTTTAAAATATACATAATCAAAACATTTATTACAGTAGGTCAAAATAGCAATTTCAATAATTTCTTTTAATAAATGTTTATTTTCAATACATGATTATATTAATTTAATATATTTTAATCATAATTGTTTCGTCAAAAATATTCTAATTATGGTACAAAATTTGGCTATAAGAAATCAAGATGGTCGTTATTTCTTAAAAAATTTCATTGCATAAATCCTTAGAGATTGAGGAAGTAATTTCACGGGATATTATGACTGAAAATACAAAATTTGGAAGAAATCACATGAAATGCGAATTATTTAAAAATGAGCAAATCGAATAAAATTTTAGGTCAACAAGTTTTCTGAAACTTTTGTGCATTAATTTAGGTAATTTATACAACGTCTAGTTTTAATTTTTTGCTTAAAAATAATTTGCCTTTAAAAAGGTTTGATTTGTATGTTCCTCTACAGTCACTTTTTACACACAAGACTAATTGACCCAGAAACTACAATTTAAAGTGAATCCCGAACTACCGAAAACAGCCACATCTAAGGAGGTTGTCAAACCTACGAATCGTTAAATTAAAGGCTAAAACTCTTATCAATCAGTTGCAACATTATATTGCATTCCATACGGCTTATTTATCATCTTATTTTATACTTATTTATTTATTTTATTTACATTATACACATATATGAAATACTTTTATTTTTCATAAAATATAATGTTCATTCGATTTTTAATCTTTGCATGGTGAATCCGGATTAGTATTGAAAATTATGGTCCCATTATGATTTAGAAGTATTTAGCATTTGGCAATTGTACATACGAATATTTGAAGAAAGGAAGCTGTTGCAACTCTTTATAGATATTACAGTCATCTGAATACATCAAACACCTACAGAATTAACAAATATATTAGCTCTCAAGGAAAATTTGCATGTGACCTCGAGGATTGGATGGGTTGGGCGAATAAAATTAGAGAAATTGAAAGAAAAGATTAGATTTATTGACCACTATGGTCATGCATTACAAAACGACTCACGTTCTTTCACCTACAACTTTAAATAAAATTGCGTCAAAATAAAATCCATGGATCCATAAATGTTTCAAAATATCATATGGTAATGTATGTAATTGCGAATACTAACATTTCGCTTGTCAAAAACTTAAATGCAATATTTGAGTACTTGCATTTACAATGGAACTAATGTAAATCAGTGAAAACTATACATTCAGTGTTAAAGAAAATGTTAACACAATGCATAATTTTTAATTAAAAGGTTATTATGAATGCAATGAAAGACTAGTGAATACAACATTGTTGTGCCTACATTGTGTTGATATTTCAAAATGAAATTACAGTTGATAAATTCCCTAACTTTTTTTTATTGTAGAATGTCAGAAATATACACGAATGTGTGGATTTTTTTAGAAACCATATGTTAGATTCTTAGCAATGATATTCATTCTAAAATGTATACATTTTAAATAAGCTATATCAAATATGTTATTTTTACAAGACGTGGTTCCCATTAATATCAATACTTTGAATTCTTCCGACTCATAAGAATGTCTTCAGAAATATGAAAAATAATTTTAATATCGACTATAACCTGTCAAAGTTATTACAAATATCGCTAAAATTACGAAAAAAATTGTGCATTTAATTACGACTAAATAAGATATATTTTTCATGCATTGCACTTTGATATGCATAGTTCAAAAATGATAAAAGTGTTTAACTATCCTTTGTTTATAAATACACACGCATATACATGTTATTCATATATATGCATCTATCTATATATATATACTAAAATTTTCTATACAACATATCAAGCCTCATTATTTTATATATGGTAAGCATTACAACGTTAATTCACTGAATGAGATATGCATAGTGCTATAGTTCACAACTTTAAGGAAAATTATGAATGTGGTTTTGTGTTTTAACCATAAACAAAAAATAATTTTCAAAAAAATTTACTCACAACTTTGTTGCTACTAGACACTTCATCTATTAACCAAATCTTTTAACATTTTTGTTTTGTATAAAGCAAGTTATTACCCAGACAGAGCTAAGATTTTCTTTTATGAGAACAATATATTTTTGTAATAACATATATTCTTCAATACAGTACTTGTTCCCTTTTTTTTAACTCTTTCCTTTTTCTGAATTGCATGAGCAAGATAAGAACCAGAATATTGCCCTCATAAACCTCTCCACAAAAGCCTCTTACACTTTTAGTGCAACTAATATATTAGTACTAATAATACAACAGGTTATATATTAGGTTGGCGAAAAAGAAATCCACATTAGGTTTAAAACAGTTTTCATGTAAATTTTTAGGTCTTGTGCGAAGCTACGACTGCTGACATGCTGTCAAGTTTGATAATTTTTGATATTTTATAGACATTCTCGACGATGTTGTATCCATGCGAGGTGAATCTTTAGCATCCAAATACCCAAACGGAATCGACGAAACCAAAATTGTGCGTAACTGGTTGTTACAGTCATATATAGGACAATAAACACCTTTCACAATTTTAGCCACCTGGTTAGCATTTTCGCCATTATAAAAGAAAAACTAAATGTATCGAATTTTCTGTTTGTTGTCTTCTATTTTTAAAATCGTGTACTCATAACTGAATTAATCAAACAAAAACCGCAAGAGAATATTTTAGTGTCAAATGTCACCTTTCCAATGAGCATAAATCTGAAATTGTTTGATAGATACCTCACGAGATATCGATCACTACAGACGTCTACCGAAAAAATAATGGATTACTTTTTCCCCAACCTAATATATGAGTAAACTAAAGGCGGATGAGTGAGTAGGACTTATAGAGATTCTACTGCCATCTAGAGGAAATGATTGTCTTTAATTGCCGTAATTTTAAAAATTAAATACATGGAATTTACTTCATAACTATTTTAGCTTGTTGAATATTAATTAGGTAATAGAAAGTTTATCAAGGAGTAATTCATACGTAAATTACTTTCATGTGAAATGCAGAATTTGTAACGATAGTGAAATTCATTTGCACAATGAAGACATTAACTATAATTTTTCTATTTGTTTATGAGGAAGAAATTTTGCTCATTAAAATAATTATAAAAATAATCTTTTATTATAATTATTTTAATGTTAAAAAAATATTATATTCCTAAATCTTTTCTTTATGTATAAATCACAAACAATCTGTTAATTTAATATATTCATATTTTCGTAGTGAAATAAATTTTCGGTGAATTTTCCAAGATTAAGTATTTTCTGACATAATCAATATATATTTTCTCTGTCTTCAAGTTATATTGAAAGATTAACTCTTTTGGTAATATCACATTATATTATAGAATTAAATAAAAATCGCTACTTCAATTATGCAATTTTACGCTTGCGAATAGGTCAGAATTTTTTTAAGCAATCATTTTTTAAAGTATGTTGATTTCAGCCATTTAATTATCAAAAATTTTAATTGCCATTATGAATAAATTATAAGTCGAATAAGTAGAAGAATTTCAGAATTTTTTTAAGTAATCATTTTTTAAAGTATGTTGCTTTTAGCCATTTAATTATCAAAAATTTTAATTGCCACTATGAATAAATTATAAGTCGAATAAGTAGAAAATTCTATATTTTTTAAACAAAATTACTTTTTTTTTCTAAATTAGAAGATAAATATTTAATATTTCAATAAAATCTTTCGACGAGATCAATATTTAAACTAGAACTGTACTTAGTTTTTACAATCATTCACATATTTTTTCAGAAATTAAGTTTAAATTCTATAGAATTATAACACATATTTAATCAAATTTTACTCATATTTTTTCAAGGTATTTTATTTAACGCTTCACTTTTCCTGGGTGAGTCATTAAAAATTTATTTATGAAAAGAAAACAAAATTCCAATTTTGTGATAAGAATTTTTGAATAAAATAGAAATTCTGAATCCTTAGAATCATTTTAAAGGTCATTATTGCTACCCATCGTTATAGTTTCATTATTCAAATTCAATTCGTCATACCCATAATAAAACAGACAAAGATAGACATAACTATCAATATTTTTCTATTTTTAACATATGGACTCTTAAATAGAAATCCAAACATGTAATATGTTTATAGCATGAACAGACTTATATCCCATGAGAATACCCATTTCTAAGTCAAGAATGTTCAAGAAAAGATAAATCTTTTTTCAGAGCAACAATATTTAAGCGCATAGACATAACTAATATCTCATGACGGAAGTTGTTATTATAAGTTAATTATTATAATTAATATTAATAATAATTCATTTTAAAAACTAATTAAAATCATTCTAAATAAAAAACATTTTCTACTGTATGAACTATCGTGAATATCATTATTAGTTTATTATATAAAAGATATTGACACTAAAACTTCAAGAGATAGAAAATATAGAAGAATACCATAATATTTAAGTATAGTTAATTATCATGCTATTAAAAAAAAATCACGAAAATCACAACTCTTAACAAATGTATCTCCCGTTCGTCACTTAAAAAAGAATTTTTTTATAAGCAACTTAATTTACAAATTATCTTTACTTAAAACAAGATCACTTTGAATTATTTAAATACACACCACGAGCATTTAATATATGGCTGCATATTACACAGAGAGAGAATATTTTACCCTTCATCGATTCGCTGTTGAAGGAAGACAAGTGAAAATATTATTCTTTAACAGGCTCTTTTCACAAGTTATCATATTTTCTAAATAGAATAACAAGCACATGCTTTTTTTCTTCTGAGTTAATATAATCTTACTGGGTCGAACTTAATAGGCAAGATGTAAGCTAAACTCAGTATTTGTAATGAATAATAGTAATGAATATATAAATTATTTCGCAATAATTTTTTATGTGTAGAGTGTATAAGCGGTGATTACATGTACCTTCGCCATTGTTAATCCTACATTAAAATTATCTTATACAACAAGAGAATTACTGTTCTTTTCTAATGATGTAAAATTTCATATGATAGCTTTTGCTGTCAAAATACTTTATACAAATATTTTTCTCGCAATTCAATTCTGAAGAAAAACAAATTTCACTTTTTTACTTTTTTGTTTATATTATTTTGTTGTTCTTAGAATTATTTAGTTCTAAGTTTGGGTTTTAGAGATTCTATGAAATAAAACAAAAGTCTTAATTCATAAAATCTTCTTCATATTGCAATAAACTAATCCCATTATAGAGATTACCCATTACAATGTTTCTAAAGCAATTCATTTATTGCGAATTTTGCTGTCATTGAAAATTTTTTCTCCATCAGAATCAAAAGCAAGGTAAGTTTTTCAAATTAAGGGGCAGAATTAAATGCGAAAAGTGTAAAAAAATTAAAGTCTGTAAGTGCAATTTGTTTGAACATTCTTGACGAGAAACAAGAGCCGAAAAATTTTATTTTAATTACTTTCCTTCAATAATTCTCAAGAGTGACCTCCACCGATTCCTTCACTACAGAGTTGACAGATTTTCGGGTGGGGAAATAACGGTGGATTCGAAATTTACTGAGCATTTTTATTCCCTGCCCACACCGTGTTTTTTTCTATGTGTAGATTTTTTAAAGCATTAAGTCTAAATTACAGGTAAAAACAGAGTATTTTTTATGCTCGTGGCAATTTAAAAAAATAGTATTAAGACTGTGTTAGAGTTAAGCGCTTTATGCTGTAGTTCCATGGTTACTCGCACAACTTTTTTTTCTCCCTCTCTGTGCCTATAAAAGTAATTTTTTAACCCATTTTTTGTCCCTCTTTTTAGACTGTAATTCCCTCTTGCACTTCAATATTTAGGGATAAAAAGGTTTTGGACTTCTTTAATTGACTTAAATAATTGATACTGTAATTTTCGCCTATTTGGAAGTTTACTTGTATCTAAGTTCCAAAAATTTTTTTTAAGTTTAATTTCTTCTTATTATAGGTTACCGCATTTAGTTGAATATCTGATTAGGATATTTTGCTAAACAGTAAAGTTTATTTTAAGATGGAAACAAATCAAATCATTAAATATAAAAAAGTTTAATTGAAAAATAAATGTTTAGATGTTTTCTTAGGACAAATAGCATTTTCTTCCTTTGATATGATCTCCTCTCAATTATGAGTTTTAAACAGGAATCGTTATAAGCTGTTAATTTGAATTAGCTCTTTTAATTGAAATTGTTAATTTTAATTAGCTGCTAATTTTTGCTTTAATTTTGAACTGTTTCTAATATGATGGCTGTACAAAGCAATTCTTTAAAAATAAACTCATATATTTTTAACATTTTCTTCTATTTCAACATTTATTTAACATTTTCTTCATTTCAACATTTTTTCAACAAATTATTTTATATACAAGCTTATTTTTGCCTGGAAAGTTTATAAAAACATCTTTTTATTTAAGAGAAAAGGAGTTTTCCAGCTTTATTTTATAATGATAAATTATTAAATTTTTTAATGATTTATCATTCACTAATTTATATCTTGATGTGAAAATTAACTGAAAATTGCTTTCTTCAGTTTGAAAGGCATTAATCAAAAATCAAGGGAGTGAAATATGTGGTTTTGTTGTGGCGAAGGGTTAATCACCCAGCGCCTGCCATTGGAATATATATATATATATATATATATATATATATATATATATATATATATATATGTGTGTGTGTGTGTGTGTGTGTGTGTGTGTGTGTTCCGAAGAAATGCACCATATTTTAAGCTTTGGAACATTCCTTAAACAAAGTCAATTTCGAATTTTAGTTTTGTAATGAAGATTGAAATAACGCATAAATTGAGATATTCACGGTGATTTGGCATGCATCCGAAAGAACATACTGAAACCCGTATTTAACATTTTTTGGTCGAAGTAGACATCTGAGTCACCAATTTCTTACTCAAAATTGTATATTTTGAATAATTAATCAGTATAACCAGTTTCTTTATTTCTGTTTTAGCCTATTTTGGCTAGTATTCAAACTACTACAGCTTCTGGGATTAAACTATTTCTATAAGCAAAGGAATTATAATTAAATATTCTTTTATTTTAATAAATAAGCCTAATTTAAGCACGTAAATATGCATTTTATTTAGCTTTTATTCATCTTTCAATACTAATTTTCCATCATTTTAACATCGAGGAACATTTGAATGTTTCAAGAATTTTAAGCCTTTATATATAAACTTTTAAATGTCTTTTTATACGGAATGTTATGTTTATCAATATAATATATATCATGAAATGATCTGAATATTGTATTTCTTATTAACTTCAGAATTATACAGTATGTTGTAAAAAACCTACATATTTATAAAAATTAATAAAAATAAAGAAAGAAAAGGAAAAATTAAAACAATAATAAATTAGTAATAATTATGAAATTGGTCAACTGTTCAAATATTATATGGATAAAATGTAAAACGTAGTAACTTAGCTCGTAATAAACATTTTTAAAAAAATTAAGATGGTATTATATGTAAATGTAGACATTAGGTGAAAAAAAGTACTTTAAAATATAAATTTTACCAACAGTTGCTTATTACTCTTTTCCTATAAATATACATTTTATTTCAGAATAATTTATTTCCTGTTTCTTGAGAACAAAAAACATTAGTTATTTTTTTTCAAAATATTTACAAGATTCTAAAATGTGGAAATTAATAATTTGGAAAATAAAAAAAAAAAAAAAAAAAAAGCTGTTATTAAAACATTTGCTAAATTTATCACTTTGTGAAGAGGATTAATTGATAATCAAACAGTAATATCGCATCAACAAAAATCTAATTTTAACATTTGCGAAACTCAGCTGCCCCAGTAGAAGTTAATTTTTCATTTTGTTGTGCTAGTTTATCATGGCAGGGTTGTATTTTCCTTTCCTCTCTGTGTTTCTCTCTCTCTCGGTTATTTATCATAATTCTTTAACTTCAGATCCCAAGAGTAAGGAACTTTTCGTGTTATTTACCATTTTAAAAGAAATAAAGAGGTGTCCCTGATGGTTTTTTATTAAGATGGCCGTCAGGTAAAATGCTTCAAAAAGTGGGGCTCAAATTATAGATCCATTTTTTCTCAATATATAGTGAAATAAAAATTGAACAAAATAAACCTACATTGAAATTAAAGTTTATAGGGAATCAACATAATGCATATATTTTAATTCAAATATGTAAATTAGTAGAAATAAAGATTATTATGCAAATTAATAATTCATAACTATATTCTACATTTTGGGATACAAATCGGAAAAGATATATTTTATATCATCGTGAGTTTTTTAAAATAATGGTAAAGCTGTTTCCCGCTCAACATTTAATTGTTTGACTTATATGATTTCTGTTAAAAGAAAATATATAGGATCAAGCAATTTTAATGATGGTTCACTTTATTATTTTATTTATAGGATCCCTTGTGTCTAAAATGCCTTTTATAAATATTTTAAATTTATAATCCATTTTTTTAAGAACTCTTAACTTTATTTGACTTCGATTGAACTAGAATATTATAGAAACTCTTAAATTTACAATTAAATGTCATGCTTTTAAATTAATATTTCTTATGTATTTTATCCTTTTTTGGAGTCATTTGTTGTGCAGTTTTACCGGGAGAATAAAGAAACCAATTTTGGCTTCTAAATTAGGTTCCGTCAAATATTTATTTATTATTAGCTTTTCAAAATTTTTGAGTGCATAATTTTAATTTACTTCTAATTAAAAACTCGGAAATACTTTTCAATTAAAATTATATTAAATACACATTCAATTGCTCTCTATGCAATTAATTAATTTCTAATACTTCAGTCAAATCCTCAAGCTTTACACATTCTGTTCTTAAAATGAGAATATTTTTATTTACTCTAATTTTAAGAATTTAATTGAAAGTTTACAAATTGATAAATTAGCATAATCAGATAAAAAATCATTTCAGCCTATTTTCAATTACTGATTAAAATTATCCTAAAATACGCAATGCGAACATAAATATGAAAGGAGTTCACTCTTTAAAGCATCAAATCGAGGTCCTATTGATGCTCTTATTTAAATGGTTCAATTTAAAATTTGGAAACCGCAAGTTTTCCAGCCAAAGAAATGCGCTTAGTTTTATACTAAAGGGGAATATAAATCCGTTATGTTCACTTCCAATAAATTCATTTCCTCCGGAATTAAATTCACCCTCCATCTTGAAGCCTGTACATCAAGTAGGGATTCTTCGACATTTCTAGAAGATTTTGCTTCTTAAACACCGTAAATATGAAGGCTGAGACTTTTGTAATTAAACAAACGGCAAGTTTCGTCCCCTTTCTGCAGAGATTTTTATTCTGCTTGATGTATTGATATAGTGCGAAGTCCTTCCAAATATATGTATATTGCACGACCATAAAACCATTTCCATTTACGCAGCAGTTATTGCCCGCGTATCACTTAACTGTAACACCCTCTTGCGAGGCGCATTAATTTAAAACGACCATTAATTCAAAACGGTCGTACCATTAATAACGCTCTAATGGACTGTGTTGAAATCGGGCGTGAACGCTAACAATTTCAGCAACATTCCCGTGAAATATAGCTTAATTAAGACGCGAAGCAGAGGGTGCACTTCCATAGGAAATCACAGGTAGAACACCATTCCGAAGCGAGCTTTTGCCATTTGCACATCCCGACCAGAGATGGGTATGTTAAACGTGTTTTGAGGGGCAACTTCTATTTAATATCGTTCAATTTAAATTCCAACAGAAAATTTGTTAAAATTGCAGCTGCGAGCAATCAGTCTTGGTCATAAATTTTCGCTAAATTACCCTCCATGGCTCCAAGTATTTAAAGCGCAGCGCTGAGAAGTAAAAAATCCTTTCGCGAGATTCATTTAGATTTTAAAAGCGACGAAATCGCGCTACTGAGTAATCTTATTTGCAAAATAACTTTAAATCATATGCAAATTAGGGAGTTCTTATTCTTCTTTACACTGGCGATTAAATCGCTTCACATGATGAGCACGGCACCGTAATTGCTCGCATATCCCGTGCACAAAAAGGGAAAAAAAATATGCCCTCTCCCTTCTTTTTACGAGCGATGTATGAAGTAGAGAACGATTTAACCTTTATTAGAAATGTTATTATTGAAGGTCATACACCCGAAATTCAGCAAACGGCCATTTAAATCAATACAAAAAAAAATAGATTACTAATCAAAGAATAGGATTTTCCAAATGAAGGAATGTTTCAATGCAATATTTTTTTTTTTACCTTTTTAAATGCTTTTTCTTGTGATGATTCAGTTATTATTTTGCCATTCCTAAAAACCAGTTAGCTTAATTTCAATGACTGTGGAATTACCGACAAAGACGATAAAAAACTTGAGTGTTTCCATCAAAAAGCAGAAGCTAAAAAGGGTGATAAATGTGAAATTAACATTGAAAATCGAAAATAATCTGCACATTTCTAAAATAATTTATTGACGAAGTTTTTCAAAAAAAATCAAGCCTTATTATTTGTTTATAAAAGCATCATTATTGTTTCCATAAAATACATTATTGTTTGTATTTTAAAGACAAAAATAAGAGGAAACAAACATATTTAAAAAAAACAGCACTTAAAGAAAATTTTATCTCTAACAGCATGAAAAGGGAAAGTGAAATTTTTTGAAACTTGCAGTTTATACAATGTTTAATAAAATGTTACAAGCTTTCAGAGAACATCGAATATTCAAATTATTGTCTTTGCATTATAAATATGACTCATTTGAATAATAGAAATAATTGCAATATTTCAATAAAAAAATCTATAGAGAATATTTTTATAAGTTATGCAATATAACCCATAAATATATTACCATTTAAACTTATTTTCTAAATTTTTTCAATTTTACATCCTTATGAGCAAATATATTTTATATTTAAGCTTAGTTTGCAAATTATGTAACACTTTGTTTGTGTCTAGTTATATATAAACTTATTTATTAAAGTGTAAAAATTTGTTAAATAGAAAATAAAAGAATTTTCCCTATGATGTGAACGTAACTTTAAACTTTATTTCATTATCTGATTTCGTTTCATATTTTAATAATATTAATATGAATTTTAAATTCTATATATTAAATTCCAGTTTTATAAATTTATAAAATGAAAAACATCTATGATGTTTTTCATTTCAATTTCAATTTATTGTCAATAAATAATCATCCAAAGATATTATCATAGCTCATAATAATTTTAAAATGTAGAGATCCACTGAAATTTCAAGCTAAATATTTTTATTCTTCCAAATTTTGCTTGCTAGAGGGTGAGTAAATTTTTAATTAAAATATATTGTCAATCGTTATATAAAATATTTTCAATTAAAATATTAATAACTATTTTTTTGCGATAAATTATCAATAGTGTCAATCGTAAAAGATCGTAATTGTTTTGAACAATGGATCTGTGTATTATTACCCTTAAAATAATTACAATAATGAATTTTTGATAAGAAAAAGTATATCAAAATTATTACTCTCAATTTATTTTTTGCTATAAGTCATCTTCAATTATATCTAGTGATTCATTTAAAATAAATATATGATTCTGTTTACATTTAATTATTAAAATTATAATTTTTCATATAGTAAATTGTATATTTACACCTTATAATTCCAATGAAACTTAATATTTTGACATTTACGATGCTTGAAAATATTTCTGTGCTTTTAAAAACATTTTGTTTCTTTTTTCTTTCTTTTTTTTACATAAAAAGTGTATTTAATAGAGTACACTTTCAGAATGGAGTGCATTTTCTGTTTTTCTGGATAATGAAAGTGTTACAGTTTTGGTTAGATGATACATACACATTTGATAATTGTATGTATTTTCACGCTAAGCAACATATGGACGCTGAATATGATTTTAACAATTTTTTTAAAGACATTTCATTTTTAAAAATCTAAAGTAATTAACCCAAATTATTGTTTGTAAGAAAATACTTTAGATTTTTTTATTACATATTTAAAAAAAATAGTATTACATTTAATTAATCATACAACACTAATAAAACTAATAAAAATATTAGTTTTATTAGTGTCGTATGATATTTACATTAATACTTTAGTATTAATGTAAATATCATACATACATTAATACTTTAATATTAATGTAAATCATACAACACGTATCATTTTCGAGATCTAATGAAAATTAAAGTTATACCTGATTTTGATTATTTGATAATTGTTATTCATTTGTCTGTCTAAAAAAAAACATAACTATTATCATTCGTATTTGTAAAATAAAAATGTTAAGGAATACTTTTATAATAAATTGTAATATGAGTAGGTACATTTTTAAACAATAAAAGTATATTAAATAAACATTTATTTGATTTTCTAAAATTTTGTAACATATTTAAAAAAATCAAACTGATATTAAGCTCCAATTTTTCTGAATATTTCTTTATTGCATTCCTAATAAAAAAGAAGATAATTTTTTTTTCTTTTGATAATCCTACTCTACTGGCAAAGGGTTTCCATCGACATTACAGTATTTTTACGCATAATTTAAAGTTTGCTCGGTCCATTAATTTACCTCTCTCATCTTTTCACCCCCTCACTGTCTCATTTTGTTGTATTTTTATTAAAAACACATTGCTCAAAAGAAGAAAAAAAAAATTACTCACACCCCTTAACAACTGCAACATCAACTATGTAAAATCGGGAACACTTAACATTCATCTGGTTTTGCTCTCAGTGAGCAGGACAATTTTTCAATACTATTGACTTCCGTTGACAGATGCACCCTATACTATAACACCCCCCACTGAATCAGGGGGTATACTGGAGTACATTAATAAAGGGATCTGCCATTCTTTGGGATGTAGCTCTTTCCCCAGGCCATTAACTTGCTATTAGGATGGAGACTCCCTTGAGGGCCAGGCTGCTTGGCGGTCAGATTGTACTTCACTGTAGGATTAAGTTTTTCCCTATAGAACTGTCAGGAGTGGCATTTCACCCGAATAATGCAGAGTGCAGCATCTACTAACAGTTTCCTAAAAGCGTGAAGTTTGAGAGATCAGATAAAAACATCGATAGACACAGACAATACCTCGCACCATTTCCCTCCTTTTTTATTTTATGAAGGGAGAACGATTTTAGGGAGTGGAGTGACACAAGAGATGTCACATGAAACCACCAGTTACCTTCCATAGTCTTCTAGGAATCGAGAATTAATGAATGTCTGCTTGATTAATCTGAAACAAAAATATAAATTTCTTATGTATAAAAATTCATTAAAATTATTTCCTTAATCACTAACTATCATTAATTGATGATACTGAAATATATATAGTGTAGATTTTATTTTTCGTGCACTGAAAGGATTTTATTTTTTGTACTTGAATAACTAAATTGTTGAGTAAAGCTTCCTTTGTCATTTCTGAGACGATAACTAAAGATGGGTCTTGATTTCCCAAACAACTTCATTTTAAGTAGTCCTATATTTAGCTTTCATTTTTCAGGCCTTGCATTATTGGCTTTCACGATGTTTCAATTTTTTCCAAAGAATTCAGCCACCTGAGTTTTGACTATCTTCACCGAAAATCTGTTGCCTTAGGATTAACTTTTTATACTGGAAACACATAAAAGTACTTTTGTTCCTAGTTGTTACTGCACCATCATGCTTCTCTGTACCATGAATTGGGCTCTACCATTTTGTTTCCAGTATCAGACATTTTAATTAGGTGACTAGCTTATTTTAGTTTTTCATTGTTGGAAAAAATCCCTGATGTTTTGATTTTTGTAAGTTTTGTGCAGTTTCTTGTTTGTTCCTCTCCGAATATATTCACTTGTATGCTACCGCAAATACTTTTTAAAATATAACTACCAAAAACAGCTCCTTTTTGTTCTTAGTCAATGGCCATGTTTCTGCAGAGTGTGTTAAAATAAGTGGAACTAATTCTTTTTTTAAATTGCTAGTTTGATTGCTATTTTGATAAATTTTGAAATTATTTGAACTACATATTTTAACACTTAAATTGCTTAAGAAAACTACATTTTTTGCATTTTCATATTTCTTGGATCACATTATGTGCTTTTTCACATTTTTTTTTTTTTTTTTTTGATTTTTAAGATAACAATATTTTGAATACTTTATTTATATTTCACCTATAATATAGCTTCTTATTTTATATATTAATATTCAGATTCTAAAATAATATAATAAAAATAATGTTATTTTTCATTTATTTACACAAAATAACTTATACGTTTCATAACTTGAAAAGCAGTACAATTTATGAGTTTCTAATAAGAATATCTTCTTATTGTTTAATATCATGAAAATGTACACACACACACAGATATATATATATATATATATATATATATATATATATATATATATATGGTTTCTCAAAGACCAATGATATTAAATAAATATCTCCAATCTCTTAAAATTAATAATTTATCCGCAGTGGTGAAAAAATATAACTTTTGTCTGTTAAATTAAGAATATTCTAAGAATATTCTTAACCACTTTAGGCAATTGCACTAAATTTGTTACAAAACCCTCGTTATTCCAATCAGAATCTTCCACCATCATTATGAATTGCAGGAGAATTTCTCTTGAAACTACTTGGAATATTTCTCAATCTCTATTGATATACTAAATATAGAATGCTACATCGAGACACTTGTTAAGCTTGATGGAACTGATTGGGCAGAGATCTCATACACACAAGTTAAACATTAATTCTATAATATATCACACTTAAGCCTATGTTACCCCTTAAGTGCTTACTTCGCCTCAGCGGAGTGTTAATCTAAATAGGAACATTCCAAACAGCCCGCAATTACGAGATATCTCCAGAAACATCGATACCGTCAACATAGTCTCGAATCTCTTAATATATGATCAGAATCTAGTAACGAGGGAGAGTATATTTAGGCACGAGTTACGGTCCTTAGCCAATGTTGAACAGTGCAAGTTAAAATTGGATTCTGATGAACTAATTTATCTAATCAAGATCAACGGCATGGGTTATTTGGATTAAATTTTGATTGGTAAGAATTATTCTGAACTTCCATCTGTCTTTTATGGGCTTAGTTTGGAGGTAATTAGCTACTTTCTATTACGTAAAGAGTAAAATCTAAAAAATAATTTTCAATTTTTGTGAAGAAATGCTAAATTTAAAATTTTTAAATTACTATAAATAACTTTGAAATTTTTAATTAATTTTTAAATCACTTCTTAATTATGATTCGATTATCTTCTTCATATAAATAAAGATTTTATTATGATAAAAGGAGATGTTTGTATTCATCTGGAACGCACGCGCGCGAAATCTTCCCATGAGGGTTTTTTTTTTTTTTCCAGTTAAACAAATGACTGATTAGTGAAATAATTGATTAAATAGATAACATATATATTAAATATTTGACTTATAACATTTTTGATAAATCTATATAGGATTTTATAACTTGTGATAGCGAGTATTTATAAATTTTCTAACAAATTTTCTAGAATTTCATAATTAGTTTTCAAAACTATAAACTTAATACATTAGAATATTTGAAATTATATATTTAATAATATTTAACTTATAAAAATAAAGAAAAAAATTAATTATTATAATATTATTATAATAATTATAATAATTATTATGATAAAATAATTAATTATTACAATTTTCTACTATTATTAACATCATCATTAATAAAATTAAGTGAATTAAAGCTTTATTCCTAAAGAAATAGAAGTTAATTATAGTTGTGACACATCACATGTGAAAATTTATAAATTTATCTTTTTTGTAAACCGTTAATTTATTTTTTTCAAGTTATTAGTAAATTTCAGGTAGTTTAGTCATATTTATAGGAAATATTTCTTGTTTTAATTTAAGTCTTGACTATTGGATAAATTTCATGGCTCACTTTTAGGCTTCAATACTACTTTTCTGATGCCAAACTGTTATATCACGTACATCATGCTGTACATATACATATATTATATTTTAATCAACATTTTTTATTGAAAAGTTTCTCCAATAATAGCCTAAAATATTTAATTTATTCAAATTAAAGTATTTCAAATTTTAATTTTTTTAATTTTCTACCTAAATATTTGACTCTTGTTTTCAAATCAATATCATTATGGTGTTGAGTTTTAGCTTTTATTGTATAAATGCCTATAACTATAATAATTATTTTTTATTAATGGCAAGTTTTAGAAAACTCTTACTCGCCTAGCATATAATATATAATATCTATAAAAAATAATATCATCCAGATAAAAATATGTAGTAATAATTAAATTCTAAAAGATAACTGAAAAAAAAATCTAGTGCATTTACAGATGTAAAGTGTCTTTAATTTTTTTTTCCTCAGGAAAAATCAAAACATATTCACCCTCCAAATTGTGAAGCCTACTAAAATAACTTAAAGCCGAGTCATGTGACTTTAGACCCTAACGGCAGTCATCTGTAAACAAAGATGCGTGCATTAGAATTTTTACCATTATTGAACAACACAAGCCTGTTAGTGTTATCTGTTACAATTTCAGTAGCCAATCCGACCCCTTTTATTAAAAAGCCCCTCCTTTCCACTGCGCACGTGCCAGATGGCATTCTGTGGGGAATAGGTGGACAATCTCGGGAAGGGGAACGGATAAGCGATATTAATGATGCTTCGGAAAGGAGTTACAGGTTGTGACAGGACAGCAATACAACTATTTTCGGCAGCCTTGTTTCAAGTGGCAGGCTAATAAAGTGGATCCTTTAATTTGTCCATTCTCAGAAATATGAGAATAAATTCTTTTTTCTGCTGTTTTACATAAAAAAAAATCAAATGAAAAAATATCCTCATTGTCAGTTTCCACATTTTAATTGCGCATTCAATAAATAATATCAGATGAAGGAATCGTATAATCAGTCTATAATTGGAAAGAGATATAGAGTCTTTGAAAAGTATAAGATAACCTGGCAAACATAAAAAAATTTTTTAATTTGGTTTATTTATAAACTGATTGTTTTGTGCATTTGTGGTAAAGAATTCAACTTTTGGTATAATCTATAACAGTTCCTCTGTTTATATGGGTTAATTTTCATTATATAACTTTTTAAAAATTTCTTAAATTTAAGATGATTTCCACTTTTATTACTATTTAATCTACAAAACAATTAATTGTATAATTTTCTCAAACTTGAACTTTGGCAGCATCATTATTAAAACCCATTTTCTCTTTATTTTTAAAGCAATCTTTACGGCAAAGGTTCTTTGTAAGGCACTTTTTCCGACTGAAATGAAATATTAGGATATGAAATGAGAGCAAGAATATTGTGAATATATTTATTCGTGAAGCAAAACAAATAATTCAAACGCTGAAGCACTAAGGAATTTTCATAAATTTTGAAATGACTTCATATCATTGATGTCATTGATAAAAAGTCAATACAGATGAAAAAAAAGACATTAAAAGAGTAATTGAGTACCTCACATCTGCACAAACAAATTTAAAGTATTTGACTATTCCTTCTTTGAAGTGATCAATCGCAGCAGTGCCAAGTAATATTTAAATATCAAAAAAGTTTTAAATAAAATTTTAAATATCAACAGTAAATATCCTTTCAGAATAAAAAATACACTACTGGTCATTAAAATTGCTACACCATGAAGAAATGCAGATAACAAAATGATATTTATTGGACAAATATATTATACTAGAAATAACAAGTGATTAAATTTTCAAAAACTTTGGCTGGATAGATCCTGAGAAATCAGTACCCAGAACAACCACCTCTGGCAGTAATAACAGCAGTTATACGCCTGGGCATTGAGTCAAACAGCGATTGGATTGCATGTACAGGTACAGATGCCCATGCAGCTTCAACACGATGCCACAGTTCATCAACCGTAGTGACTGACGTTTGGTGACGAGGCAGTCACTCGGCAACCATTGATCAGACGTTTTCTATTGGTGAAAGATCTGGAGAACGTTCTGGCCAGGGCAATAGCCGAACATGTTCCGTATCAAGGAAGGTCCAAACAATACCGGCAACATGCGGTCGGGCATTATCCTGCTGAAACGTAGGGTTTCGCAGGGCTCGAATAAAGGGTAGAGCCACGGGTCGTAACACACCAGAAATGTAACGTGCACTCTTCAAAGCACCGTCAATGCGAACAAGAGGTGACCGAGACGTGTATCCAATGACACCCCATACCATCACGCCAGGTGATGGGCCAGTATGACGATGACGAATGCACGCTGCCAGTGTGCGTTCACCACGATGCCACCAAACACGGATGTGACCATCATGATGCTGTACACAGAACCTGGATTCATCTGAAAAGATGACGTCTCGCCATTTGTGCGCCCAGGTTCGTCGTTGATCACACCATTGAAGGCGCTCTTGTCTATGACGCAGCGTCAAGTATAGCCGCAGCCATGGTCTCCGAGCTGAGAGTCCATGCTGCTGCAAACGTCGTCGAACTGTTCGTGCAGACACTTGTTGTCTTCCAAACGACCCCGTTTCTTGACTCACGTCTCGTGACGTGGTTGCACGACCCATTACGGCCATGCGGATAATATGCCTGTCTTCTCGGCTGCTAGTGATAGGTGGCCGTTGAGATCCCGCATGGCATTCCGTATTACCGTCCTGAACCCATCGATTCCATATTCTGCTAACAATCATTGGATATCGACCGACGCGAGCAGCAATACTGCGATAAGATAAACCGCAATCCCGGTACGCTACAATTCGACCTTTATCAAAGTCAGAAACATGCTGGTACGCATTTCTCCTTCTTACACGAGGCATCACAACAACTTTTCACCAGGCAACAACGTTCAAAGCAATTTGTGTATGAGGAACGGCTAAACAATTTCCTCATTTAAACACAATGTAGGTGTCGCTACTGGCGCCTGCTTTGTCTGAATGCGCTGAAAAGCT
>JAPDSC010158213.1:195584-212378 GCA_026290005.1 Latrodectus geometricus | reverse complement strand
TGTTATACTTACTTACTTTCCGTACGAAAAAATTAATTGTGGGACAACAAAATAAATCATTCAAAGAAATAAGGAATTTAATATTTGTGAGAAATTGCCTCGTAAGTATTAATGGGTTCTCTATCCTGTAATTCAGTTTTAAATTTCTATACAATAAAACAAGTAATTCAGAGAAATAAAGAATTTAATATTTGTGAGAAATCGCATCTTAAACATAAGTGTGTATTCCTTCCTGTAATACAGTTTCCCAAATTTCTATACAGTAAAACAAGTTATTCAAAGAAATAAAGAATTTAATTTTTGTGAGAAATTGCCTCGTAAGTGTTAATGTGTGCTCTGTCCTGTAATTCAGTTTTCCAAATTTCTATAAAGTAAAACAAGTTATTCAGAGAATTAAAGACTTTAATTTTTGTGAGAAAATGTCTTGTGAGTAATAATGTCCTTTAATTCAGTTTCCAAAATTTCTGTACAATACAACCCATTCGGGATATTTTTTCAAAAAATAAAGTAATGTGATGATGATTTGTGATTATTTCGATACTAAATAGTAACTTTAAGAAACACCGAAACAACTGTCAATTATTCGGTTTAGGAAATGTCTTTTATTGCATCCAGATAAGGAAAAGAATGGACGCTCACCGAATTTCGTAGGAGAGAATTTTTTAAGGGTGTGCATTAAAGTTTTTAAGCAACCGCTACTGTAAAGGAATAACAATAAATATGAATTTGCGAAAGAAAATTGCATTTCTTTGTACTTTTCTGACCTTAGACCTTAAAAAGCTGTTATTTAATTTTACCTGCTCCTTACAGTTGTGCTTATAAAAAATATCTTAGTTCATGGGTCGGGCTATATTTTTTCATTTATCAGTCTTGGATAATTTTTTGTGAATCTTAAAACATCATGAGATTAACCCCTATCTGGAAAGCAGGTGGTCTCTAGGTCCCTTAAGTAGTTTCACACGATGATATGAGAGTATTTCTAAGTCATAACTCATCTGATTATTTGCCGCCTTCTGGTAGCTTTGGCTTCCTCTTTATTTCCTACCTTTATTCGACAGGTGACGATATTTTGTTCGACATTCCTTCTTCCGTGTTGTCAAGTCATTAAAACTGGAAAGCATGAAGTTTTTTGGGTTGGATGAGAGAGTGAGATTTATTAAATTTAATGTCAAGTCAGAGAATTCTAATTTAAAAAAGAATAGATATGATACTTTCATATGTGCAAAAAACACAATATTATTTAATAGTTCTTCTAAATATATAAGTCTTTAGTTTTAAAACCTTACACTGAAATTTTTTCTTTTGTTTTGGTTATTTTTTTCAATTTCTTTATGCATTTTGAATGAGAGAAAGCTGTTTAATTTAATTTCAATATCTTTTGTTTTCATACTCGTGAAATCTTTAGTATAATATTTATATGTATAAAGTTATCATATTTGTGTTACTTCATTTTATTTTTAGACTGAATAGTTCACTTCCAAAATTGAGATAGTTTTGTGAGAATCATATATGAAGTTTGATTAAAAAAAATGCAAATAAATCTATTATATTTTATTGGTTAAAAATAAACATATAAACTTATCAATTTGTCCTAGTTTTTTTATAATCTTGATTAAAATTCTTAAAGTATACTTTTTGAAAATTTTGTACAAAATTAGACTATTTGAGAAAATTACTGCATCAAGAAGTATCAAGAAAAAAAAATTTATGAAAAAGAAAGAAATTACAAAAAACGAGGTGTGTGCTACCAGATGAAAATAAATGTCAGAATGCCTCCCACCTTTTCTAGTAGTCAGCGTGCCTAACTGTGGATAAAAAGGTCCTGGGTTCGATCCCGGATCGGACATGGCTGTACTTTCTCTTCCTCTCTCTCTTTGTTCTTTCCTTGTATAAATGGTTGCTTACCCTATAAAAGGGTAATTATGGATTGTGTGTACTGAAGAAGTCGGACTCCGCACCAAATTACAGTTCAGTTGAAAAAGTAGGGCATACACTCATGCTGCCAGTCTAGCTGGCACTCGACAAAAAAAAAAAATGTGAGGAAATGAAGTATATGCGGTAAAATAAAGAGTGAAATAAATCAAAGTAAATATTCAGGAAACTTCTATTTCTTAGAAAAATATTTTTTTAAAAAGTGATGCTGCATTTTATTTAGTTTTTAAGTTATACTTCAATATATTATCAAAATATAGCAACTTAAAAGAGTGTTCTGTATTATAACTTTAAAGAAAGAAAAAAATAAAGGAAATAAAATGGATTAAAAAGATTTCTTAGCATTGTATAAATTGTCTACCTAGACGTTATCACTCTACTGTTTAAATACTAATAAAACTCAGAATCTAAATTTAAAGATTTTTATGAATACAATTGAATAATAATGGTTTTATCAATAAATTTGTATTCAAACTCACATTTAAAAAAGTATCAAATATGAGTATGTCATTAATTGTAATGGTGTTAGGAGTTTTAGTTCACAAAAAGATTAGATTTTCCATGATGTTTGATGATTTTAATCCTAGCTCAGAATAATTTAACCTTCAAAGTTTGTTTATTTTGCTGTTCTACATATTTTGCGCAGATTAAATTGGGAACAATTTAAATCAGACACACTCTGACCGTTACAATCATCAGTGCCTATGGCTGGAATCGTACTCACTATCTGTTGAACTGAATGCAAGAGAGCTTACCATTCATTTCCCAACTTGTCCAGTATAATCTAGAGCAGGGATGGGCAAACTACGGCCCGCGGGCTCGCGGATAGAATTTTAATTTGCCGGTCAGAGGCAAATTAAAAGAAATATTCATATATTATATATCCATCTCCTTTTCTACTTTGTTTAAGTATTATATTTTTTCTTCCTTTTTTTCAAAGAGCTGGTAATCTGTTTACATTCACTTTTTTGTTCTACAATACATAAATCGAAGGAAATAGCAAACACAGGCAGTTTTCAATCGGTAAAGTGTTAAACGCGGAAGTTATTTGTTAGTTATAGCTGTAGACTGGCGCCAACAAGCGTTATCTTTTTCTTGTGGAGCAGACATATGGGAATTCAATATAGGTGAATTTGACCTCACATGTGGCAGACTGCGCATTTTAAGCTCCATCTAGCGGCTTTTTCTTTTGGCGCGAGTTCTAATATTATTGATTGCTTGTTGAAAGATTGTGGACATATATATATAGCGTCATTGTGAATATATATAAAGTGGTGAAATTATTAAAAGTATAGTGTAGCTCGTGCTTGTTTGGATTATTCGTAAAATATTTTACCCCAAAATGGCTACTAAAAAACGTAAAGTTGATTCAGAGTGCCGCACTTTTAATGATGAGTGGACAGGGAAATATATTTTTCAGTTGTAAAAGATAAACCAGTGTGTCTTATCTGCAATGAAGCTGTAGCAGTCTTCAAAGAATATAACATTCCCCGTCATTTCACATCTAAGCATAAAAATTCCAATTACGAAGCAATGTCCGAATATGAAAAAAAAAAAAAATGCAGAAAATCTTTGTAAAAAATTATCAGGTGGGCAAAATTTTTTCAAGAAAGTAAACAGTATTCAAGAAGCAGCTACACATGCAAGTTACATTGTAGCATACAATAGTGATAAAAATAATAAAGCTCTCAGTGATGGGGATTTCGTTAAACAATGCATGCTCCAAGTTTGTGATGTTTTATGTCCAGACAAGAAATATTATTTTGAGACTGTAAGCTTATCTCGAAAAACGGTGACTTCTAGAATGGAAGCCATCGATAAAAATTTGGCATCACAATTAGAGTCAAAGATTGGCCAGTTTAAATTTTGTTCCATAGCTATGGATGAAAGCACTGATATAAATGATACTGCTCAATTAGTATTATTTATAAGAGGTGTTGATGAGAACTTTGAAATTATTGAGGAACTGGCGTGCATGCGTTCTTTAAAGGGAACTACAACGGGATATGATATTTTTCGTGCATTTTAGGAAGGGCTTTTAACTTTGAAAGCGCCTATAACAAATATATGTAATATTACGACCGATGAAGCACCAAATATGACAGGAAAAAAATCTAGATTTCTTGGACTCTTTAATCAAAATTATCCCAGGAACAATGTTGTTTTTCTACATTGTGTTATACATCAAGGTGCTCTGTGTAAATCTGCATTGAATATGAAACCCGTGCTTGATACAGTCGTGAAGCTTGTAAATACTATTCGATCTCGTGGGCTTTATCAGTGCAATCTGAATACTCTGATGTACTGTATTAATTAAAGTAAGGTGGCTTAGTGTAGGATGTGTTTTCAAGCGAGTTAAGCAGCTGAAAGACAACATTGTGTCGTTCTTCCATGAGAAACAGTGTTCTGCAGAGTGCGAAATGTTAGAAATACAAAATGGCTTTCAGACTTTGCATTTTTCACAGATCTTCTTTGTCATATGAACAACTTGAATGTCAAGATGCAAGGGAAAAATCAATTTATCGACGATATTTGGTCATATCTCAAAGCATTTAAACTAAAAGTTAATATGTTTGCTGGGCAGCTAGGTAAGAACGACTTATCTCATTTTCCGAGGTTAAATTCAATACCCTCAGTAAATGAAGAAAACCTTAAGAATTATGAAGATAGCTTGAAAAATCTGCATTTTGAGTTCGAACGCAGATTTCAAGATTTCAGTGCCATTCAAGCAGAATTGGATATTTTTACCATGTCATTCAACGTAAATTGTGAACCAGTGAGGTCAGATTTGCAGCTTGAATTAATTGAGTTACAATCTAACAATCATCTCAAGCAATTGTTTCTAAATATGCCAAAGTCAGAGTTTTACAAATCATTATCGAAAGTAAGTTTCCCAAATTTAATATCTCATGGCCAGAAAATCAGTGCTATGTTTGCTTCATCTTATATATGTGAACAAGTGTTTTCAACTATAAACCTTAGCAAGAATTATTTCAGAAGTAGACTAACACATGACCATTTTGCCTCGTTCCTTAGAATCAGTACATCTCACTTCGAACCTCAATAGAAGGAACTTTTAAAAATGAAATCGCAATTTCATTCATCTCATTAATATATTAAATTGTAATACTTGTATATTGTTTTAAAATTTTAGAAAAATTCATCTTGGCCCGCCAAACTTTATTTTTTCTATTTTTGGCCCGTGATCGAAAAAGTTTGCCAATCCCTGATCTAGAGAATTACAGCACATTAAATTTTTTTTTCATTAAAATATCTGAGAACAGAACTAATTTTATTGCTGCAAGAATACTTATTATAAAATTTAACGAGAAGCTTTTGCTGCCAAATGTAAAAACTTACTTCTTCGAAATTTCGTTATTTTTATACATTGTTTAATATTAACCTGATTAATTTTTGGAATTATAATATTTACCTTCATTATAAATTAACTTCAACAGAAAAAAAATTAAAGACAATTCGCATTTTCATTCTTATAATTTAGCTTTCGAATTTTCTCACGATACTTTCCTTTTTCAATAAAAAAAGGTTTTGGCAAGTTGCCTTGCAAACTTCTGCTATTTGATGTTCATTTTAGATAAATTAAAATCTAGCATAGTAGTTATTTAGAAAGAGGAGAGGAAAACTGTGTTATACGACAGTTACTCTGAAATTTTTGAAATATATCTAAATTTTTAATGTTATATGAAATTTTAGGAATGTCAAAATGTTCTCTCCCAAGAGCGACAAAATGGCTAATTTTCCAGATTTAATGTTTCAAGCCAGTCATTTCTTGGAATCGATAAAATAATGTATTTACCACTTTCGGAATATAATTTTAGGAATGAAAATGACGTTCATTTCTTTTTTAATTTAAAAAACAGCCTTATAAAAGTTATACATTGCTAAATCAGGTGAATATTGGGAAAACGTTCTATAACTGATGTATTTTGTTCAAGAAACTCATCTGTCCCTTTTGCTAAATAAAAAGATATCCTGTGACGGTGGAGCTTGTCTTCAAACATTCACCCCTGGAAAAATTTCTAGCGGACATTTGGTAGTATACTAGCCACTGTAACTATATTTACTTCTTACTACTTGATGACTTTGACATGCCCTGTACTCCTGAGAAAATCCAACTTATATTTTTCATGTTCAGTTGTCTTTTCACCTTGTGGGGGTGGATTCATTGCCAAAGACCCATGTTTTATTTTTGTGATGCATTGGAACGTTAAAAACGTTGATGGTAAGTTCAGTTCCTCATCGGTTACTATTTTAGAATATATATAATGCTGTGACCACCATCTTCAAGTAATTTAAAGGTTTCTTTACTTATTCAGATGTGTACTCTTCTTTTACTTATGCTCAGTTAAGTTTTCGACACACGCACAATAGTATTATTTTCATTTAAAATTCATCATGAATAATTTTCTATACAGCTTTGGATCCACACATGTTGTTTAGTACCTTCTATGTAATTTCGTGGGTTCAACGATTATCAACACTTAACATTTTTCTTGTGGTAGACACATTGGGTATCTGATAATGGCCGTCCTGTGTGTTCCTCATCCTGAAGAAAATTGCGACCATTATGAAATTCTGCAAATTATCTGAATATTACATTTTTATTTCTAAATACTATTTGTAGATAATAAAGATTGTCTCTTTGAATTACTGTTTGCGCCTATTACGAGAATAACTCCGACAAATTTGTTATACATATCTGTTGCCGTGGGAAGAAGACCCATTTCATTTTTGACTTGAGGAATCAGAGGAAAGCCATCAACTTTGGCTTCTAGAATAACATGAAGAATACCTCATTTGAAATGGATAATTCCTGGTACTATAATAACTGCCACTCACCAGATTATTTGGGAGTTATTCTTGAGGTGGACAGTACTCCCAATTTAAAATCATAGAAAATCAAATTATGATAATGTTCAGGAGTTAACCCTTATTTTTGTCTGTCTAAAATTTATTTTATGCTTACTTTCCATTAAACAATAAAAAAAAAAACTTTCGCTAAGATAAAATAGTCCATAATGTCAAACCTAACCATAAAGTTTTGTTTTTCTGCTACTTGTCATCTCTGCTTGTGTTTTAGAAATTTCCAATTGACTCTCGTAAAAAAGAAAAATACGACGTCTTTTTCAAGACAGACGCAAATGATCATTTACATGTCGCATGAAAAATGAAGAATGTTTTTTAAAAATTGTTTTCTTTTAATTTTTTTTCAATTCTTTATTAAAGGCTATTTATTTCCTTAATAAAAGCGATGTTTTTTAATAAAGAATTTTATTTTATTTTCGTCACATATTACATGAATAATATAAATGCATTTTAACATCATTAAAAAATAACCAGACTATGTTCTATTTTAAAGAATATTTCTTTTATCCGTAATATAATTCAATATTTTTTTTAAAAAAAAGGAATCTTATTAACCAACAATAAAAGAAAACATTTTTCATCTGAAAAAGCAAATGACTTGTTTCTATTTTTAGCATTAAGTAGAATAATTTAAATTAATTACAACCCTCTCAGTAATTTAAATTCAGTAATGGCCAAAAGTTTCTCCATGGATCGAAGATGATTGGTTTGTCTCTCATCGGTCATTTTCTGCGCATGACAGGTAATTAGACGTAGACCTACGGTTTAAACTGAATTTCCGAACCATTACAAACAACCAAATAGTAGGTAAGATTTGAACCCACGAGCAGTTAAATTGAAGACAAGTTCACTATCCTCACGGCCACTTACTTGGCTTAGGGGCAGTTGAAGAAAACCTTAAATGTTGAAAGAAGTTTAAGCTATAGATTATTCCATAACTGAAAGATATAGTTTTGTATTTGCAACATCACAAATATTTGAAATTGGAGGATTATTTAATAACAAAAATGAGATTATTTATCCATAAATACAATTATATGGTATTTAAATTATTTAATTTGTATTATATATAAATGATCATTGTTAATTTAAATAAATAAATTTATTATTATTTATATTTTATTAAATTATTAAATATATTTATATTATTTTATAATTATTAATCAATTTTATAATAATAATTATTAAATTTAATTAATATCATAAAAAATATAAAATAAGCTATTATAAATATAGTAAATACATTGTTAAAATAAATTAATTAAAAAATTAAATTAAATAAAAATAATATATAAAAACATAAATTAAATATGTAAAAAAAAAAATTATTGTATGCCAGTAGAAAGATTTCATTGCATTTGTGCGCTTAAGTTGTATAATGAAAGGATATTCTGTGTGGAAATAATAGAGCAGTTAAAAAATTTTCAGTAGTTGTTAACTTTGTGCTAAGAATTATTTGCTATTAATGTTTTGTTAAAAATTGAATTATTCGAATACATAATTTAGTAAGGTAAATAAAATGACCGAAATCAATAGAAAGATTGTGGATGCTATGAATTTTTTATCATAAGTGAATTCTATTTCATAAAATTCTTGCTATAAATTTTCTCATATTCTTAATTAATGATTATTAGGTAATCTTTAACTATAATCAGATTAATTAAAATAGTGATACTAAAATGAGAATACTAACTAATATTACTAGAGAGACAATATAATTAAAATAACACGTTACTAATGAAATAATTCTAGAAATAATATTACTATAATAACATGTTACTATTAATTTATCCGTATTTCAGTATCCTTAACTACTTGGGAACAAATTTGAATTTAATACTGATATTCAGATATAGAAATTGATATTCGAAACACTTAATATTTTAACTTATCACTTAAGTTCTTCAGTGCATAATACCACCATTTATAACAATGAATGAATAGAAATCTTTTGATGTTACAATGTTTCATTGTTAAAGCTAAGACAAAATGAAGTATGCGTTAAACTATAATTTTTTTTTAATTTATTATTTTCTAAATTTTTAGTAAACAAAAATTACTTGTAAATATTGGAAGAGCTCCTTCCAAATGTGAATATTTTACTAAGCATTAATTTTCTCCCGCTGTAGTTGATTAAATGAACCCATTCGAAATTTTGTAAAATTATTTAATCTTGCCATACTTAAAACTTTTGAACTGTGTGTGAATGTTAGAGTTGAGCTTAACTGTCACTTTAAGAAAATTTTTGTTATCAAACACCCTCTAAAAAGATAATATTATGAGTCCTCTCCCTGTAATCTCCTGCCCAATTAGCATCGTAGATTTCAACAAGAACAACGTTTCATGAAATTATATTTTTATCATAAAACTAAACAGTCTTAGACCCTTCATAATGTTATCACATTTATATAAAAAAAAAAGCAAGCAAAAGAAAGGGGCTTATCTCAGTCTCTTGAAAATCATGATTAAAATACAGAATGGAAACTTTAGTAATGCACACACAATTCAAGTTTTTAATGCAATTTTACATCTATTTGAATTAAAATTTTAAAATGAAACATACGTATTTCTTAAATTACATTCTCTAAATTAATTAATTATTAAAAAAACTAATATTTGTAAGTTCAATGACAAATATTATTAGTTATTTATTTTTGTAATAAAATTATAAATAACCATAAATTTGTATCTTTTATAGATCAATTTTAATAATCCAGGAAAAAAATCTCTAAACTGACAGAATACTTGTATACAGCTTTAAATACTTTATAACATAAATTTATGAGCTGAATTTAATTTTAACATCATCCTTTCTGGAGATAAGATGCATCCTATTATATCTTTGTTTATCAAATTTTCATACTCCACATTTTTTATTATTGTGTAGGGCATTTTACAGTTATTACCTCCTCATATTCTGATAAATGTATTTACATTCTAATATTGAAATCAAATTATGCAACAAAACTATCGATTAAATTCTTTAATAGTATCCAAGAAAATTTAGATGTAATACACGAATAGCAAAATGAAAGTGATAGCTGTTTTTGAATATTCCATATGAAAAAATCTAATGGACTAAGTTTAAATACTTTATGTAACGCAAATGTCAATGTTTAAAAAGATATCATGATTAAATTAAAAAATTAATTTAATTATCTTTATCACTGTAAGAAAATTTTTTTGTTAATTAATTTTTCTTAAATATTCAACAGGCATTTCAAAAGTTTAAAAATTAACTATTTATAATTTATTAAATAGCAAACTAATTTAATCCCATTCAATTGATAACAAAGAGTTATTTAATTTTTCTTGAATTTGAAATTTCTCCAAATCAAAGGCCTGGGGAAGATTTTCTAATAGTCCAAATAATATGAAATTTAGTTTATTGGTACTTAGATGATGTTTTCAGCATTTAACGTATAAAAAAAGTACATAAAAATAGTAACAGTTAATTCTGTGTAAGTTCTTTTGATGACAAAATTATCTTAAAACTGAAATATAATTCTCTTCTTTTAATAGAATATCCTCACTATCGTGAAATTTTTTCAGAAAGTTTGATCATTACAGCAAGTAACTAGTTTTCCTGGAGAATCCCTTCTCTCACTTAATGTGATATTTCAATTTTCTGTTACTGTTATTTTATACCTGTTATTCTTATCTCAAGCACATTCATTCTTATATTTATGTAATTTAAGTATTTGTGAGAGGGTGTTTCAAACTAATTTTGTCTGTTTTTTTATGTTAATTGAACTAGAAGAATTATTTGGTTTTGTTGAAGCTTAAATTATATAACCCTGATTTAAGTTCATATGTATTTACAATGAAACTTCTGTTAAATTTGTTGGTTTCTGTTATGTTGGAAGAATAATAGCGAGTCATAGTTAGAGTTCAGATTTAGTAATCACAAGGATTACTTTGTGTACTGAATATCATGTCTTCTATAACTAGAATATAATTTTAATCTTTCCTTTAAGAAATAGCTCTATAAAGTATGTATTCTTAGAACTATGTAGCTTAAATTATATAACCCTGATTTAAGTTCATATATATTAACAATGAACCACCTGTTAAATTTTTTAATTTCTGCTATGTTGGCAGAATAATAGCGAGTTATAATCTGGGTTCAGATAAAGTAATCATGAGGATTACTTTGTGTACTGAATATCATGTTCTCTTTAATTAGGATATAACTTTAATCTTTCCTTTAAGAAATAGCTCTAAGTAGTATGTATTCGATTTATGTTACATAGAGTTTTATATACGATGAAAGGAATTTTCTGCGAAGCCGATAAACATCACAAAGAAACTGTCTGTTAATAATAACTCTTCGAAAATAAGTTTCACATATGAGGTTTTCGGCCATATTTAATGTCAAGTAAGGAACCATGTTTTATGTCAACATGTTTTATCTGTTTTATTGATAAATATATCCACTATTTCGAACTTTTGTATAACCATATTTAATTTTTGGCATGTGCTTTCACATTTTATTATTTAGGTGACAAATCCTGGGACTGGAAAAGTATATATTAATTTTCTCAGTAAACTTTGTTAATGGTATATATATATAAGATAGATACACACGTTATATTTGCCTTCTCCTAAATTATGTAAGAACAAAAGTTTATACACTTGATATATATATATATAATTATTTTGCATTTTTGAGTCTAAAAAAGACTTTATTTTTAATTTATACCCTGAACAACATCCACATAAAATCTGTGAGGACGTTTAATTTTTTTATTAAATTATATTTTCTGACACTTTAAATACTGATAGTCTAAAATATATGTGTAAAATGCAGCATATAAAGTACTTTGTTCTATATGGTATTTATAGAAAATAAAGTAAACGTAATTTAAATATTTCTATCCTCTATTGAGATCCACATTCTATATAACTTTCTATTCTGTATAAATTTACAGTTTATGACCTATTCTGTAAATTTTGTAATTTCCATCATATAAATCAATTCACTTTAAGAAAATGAAATTCAATGTCTTCAAAAACAAGTTGAAAATTACAATTATTAAAATATCTTTCTTATTTCTACTCCTACTTGATTCACTTAATGATATTGATTTTTTATGAGTCAATCTTTGTTTTTAAGAGGAACAAAATCATTCAAAAGCATTCAGTATAGTCGATAATATTGAGAGAACAGCATAACTTAAAAAATACTTTGAATAAGTTTTTTTTTTTCAATCAGTATCGGGTACATTTAATAATTCTACAATTTTTTTGTCCTTTTGCTATCTCTTAAGTATTTTTGTATCCTAAATCACTTATTATTAACTACTGAAATTGTCATTGCAAAGTTTAAGTATTGTTTGCTCATTGAAGCTTTTATAGTTGAAAAATTACTTGTTTGTAAGTTCTTTAATAATTTTAATAATTATTAATATAATTACTAATTTTATTAATTAATTAATTTAAATCTTTAATAATTTTAATTGTGATTTACTTAGAATCTTCAATCATTCTGAGCTAATAAGTGAATTTTATTTCTATATTTCTAAACATTTTTAAATCTTGTGTGTCTCCTGTTCTATTTAAAATGTGATCTTTCTCTACAAGTGAACTGTTAACATACAATTATTAGTAAAATATAAATTGTTCTTTGAATTCTTTAAGGAATTATATATCGATAAATTATATTTCAATCTCATTTCATAGTTCCCAGTATTAAGAATGTAATTTAAAAAAACTCTAAAACTGTGGTTGAACTCTACATTTATTTTCTCTAAAACTGCATTTAGTTTTCATATTTTTACTCTCAATTTTTTTCCAATTTTCTTTTGGAATTGGCATTCAGATTTGCACTGTATAAATCACTAATGGATTTTAAATATTGATGCAAATTAAAGTTGAGCAAATGAGTACCTAAATCAAATTAATGATATCATGATTTCTGTTTTTCTCACCCGATCAATTAACATTTTGTTTTCACACCTATTAACATTGTGTATGATTTCAAACAGTAATTAGTTCTCTAACCAATAAATTTGTGTAGAATTTTATTTAAATATTTCTTTATTGTGAAATAGATTACTTTCCTATGTCCTTCCTAAGAAAATAGGAAAATCGGAAAAGCAGGTAAAAACTTTGCCGAAAGCTGTAAAATAGCACATTGAGAAAGTTCTTGAAGTTTTAACACAATGGGGAATCATCGGGTCAAAAGAGTCTTATTAATAACAAAGTAAAAAAATATTATTTCCTGTCAAGTAGATATAAATAACGAACCATAAGCATAACACTCTGATAATTATATTCATATTTATTTATACCCATAAATATCAATACAGTTTTAGCATTATTTTTCAAAAATTAGATAGGATTATTTATACATTGTTAAAGACTAACTTGCTTTGTTTTAATACACATGGAGCTTTTCTGAAAGCAACATTATATATAGTCAAAAATATAACAGGTGTTCTCCCATTATTTTTATATTAATAAAGTATAAACATATAGTTTATAATTACAAGTGCACATAATATTTTATGAAACAATTCTCATTATGTGATTTCTTTTATAATAATATTTTTATGTGTTCAGAATGATTTAGGGAATAATATTCAAATATAGTTTCTCAAAATGATTTCGTTTCTGATAAACTGGGCATTTAAATTAAATGCTTTTCAACTTCAAAACTAATATACGAAATTCACTATTTTAAGACTTTACTTTAAGCGTGCTACATTTCTCAACCTTCTCTCATGTCTCATCTCAGAATGCTTTTAAAAAATAAATAAGTGAACTACAAAAAGAGAAATTGACATTAATTCCATAGCAATGCACGTATCTTATGGTATATAAGTATTATGAGTAGAAAAAAGTAAATTTTTATGTAAAAAATATGATTATTATTGCCTTATAATTTTTAAAAATCAAGTCACTTTTCCACATTAAGTAATTTTTTTACTTTACGTGATGAAGATTTACTAGTTTAAAATTTTTTCCAACTGTGATACAATGAATAATTAAGATTTTTAAATTTTACTTATGATTATTAAAATTGTAACAATACATTTTACCTAAGTTATTTTACCTCATCAAATGAAATTTTTTATGCCTTTTATATATAATTAAAAACCCTTGGAATCAGTTATTAATTTTATTTAAAGAATTGAAATGAATTATATATAAAATGAATATTATCCATGTGCTAGCAAAATCATGCAAACAATTGTTTGTTATAATTTAAAAATCATTCAATTGCATTTCAATTACATTTACTTCTGACATGCTTCAATTTTATAACAAAAATCAAAATTTCAAAGAACCTGTTAAATCCCAAATTAGTATTTTCAGTCCCTTAAAGCATGGGAATAAAAATTTTAAAAGCTTGGTTTCATTTCTCCACTTTCATCGTAAATTTGCCGAAAATGTTAAACAAATATATCTTCTCTCAGTAATTTAAAATCTTAGAATACTAAACAATTATTCAGATTTTGAAATAGAACTATCAGAATTAGAGTTCACTTAGATTTTAAAGAACATACATTTATTAAAGATTTTAATACCTTTTACTCTCTCCCGAAAACATTCTGAATCTTTCAAAGACTAGATAAACAACTGTAGTAAAGGTTAAATAATTCAAAATAAATATTTATATGGAAAGCTAAGAACACAGTCAGTGTAAGTCCAATTTTTAAGCAAATGAGGTGTGTTTATAGTTTTATTATAAAATTGCTTTGCTCTATATTTATTTAATATAACAATGGGTTAAGTTTTCTTCATTTAATGCAAAAAGAGAAGTAACATATTATTATATTTATAAACGTAAAAAATGTAATATATGTATATATAATTTTTGATAGTTTTTGAGTTAATTAAATCAATTATGACTTTATAGTGACTTACATTGACTAATTTCTCAACCTTCTCTCATTAAAATGGAACTTGTCATTCCCTGCTGCTTAATAAAAGTGTATTGACTATATACATGAAGAATAATTATCCAAACAAGTAGCGAAAAAAAATTATTTTCCTTTTACACCGTATCGCAAAAACGCCTTGGTGTCTTGCTTCGCAAATAAAGTAAATGATGTTTTACATTTTCCGTTCCATGAGGAAATGTCTTCTATGTTCCTCGATGGACAGCGTCATAATATATAAGCTATAGTTACAAAGCGCTAACAAGAGTCTATTTAAAAGTCCTTTTTAAAGAAATGCATTTCCTATCCCATGCCGGATAATGTGGGACGTACTGCGGTGGGTTGGACAGCAGCATAAGGAGGGTAAAACAAAGCTGGGTAATTAGAAAATGCTGTAGCAGCAGCACTCACCACAGGCAGGCCATTGGCTGGAATGGGTGATGTACCACCACTCGAAGCTACAGCCCTCTCGTGGTACAAAATAGGTACTCTAGTAAGTCTTTGAGTTGCTGCAGCGTGTAAATTGGCGGCTTCTATGTCGGCTGCCATTTGGCGTTTCCATTTGTTTCGACGGTTTTGAAACCAGATTTTGACTTGAGTCTCAGTGAGGTGCAACGAAGAAGCGAGTCCAGCCCGCTCAGAACTCGAAAGATAACGCTTCATTTCAAAGGTAGCTTCCAGCTGGTAAACTTGGCTTCGAGTGAATACTGTTCGAGTTTTCTTTTTTCTCCTGTGGGTCTTGGATTTTTTTTCGTCGCTATTTCCTAAATCGTCTCCCGTGCAAAGGGATTTCGATCCTGTCTCATGCTCAGAGTCGGAGCCATCGGCCCCGGAATCAGGTCGAAGATGAGAAGTGGATGCCGTTGTGGGACTTGGAGATCTGCTGGAATTATTCAGTTCTAGACGATATGGTGAATGGAAAGAAGGAGAGGTAGAAACTTGATGAGTAGTAGTTGGACTATCTGAAAAAAGATTTTCAGAATTTGTATTGGTGTCAAGAATGAGTGATACAAAAGCAATCATGATGAAAATTTAATATTTAAATCAAAAAAAATATTACATGAAATTTTAAAAAGAGCAATATGTATTTTAAAAGTTTGGTTATAGCGTTACGTTTCCAGTTGTCTACTTTTGAAATCCAAAATCATCAATCTGGCATTTGTGGAAATATTTAAATACTTTGTTAATAAATTTTATGTTTCAAAAGAAATTTTTTCCTACTCTAAGACTTTCGTAGTCGAAAATAAAAGTTACTGCTATTGTTAATTTGAATATATATTTGCTCTTATGTTAGCCAATTATAAAATAATAGATTATTACAAATGTCATTAAATTATATATAAATCAATATGTAAATCTTGTTGAAGAAGAAAAAACTTTTTTTTTCCAGAAAAGTGTGTGCCTAAGTAATAAAAAATAAATATCACTTTTAATGTTAAATATGTAAGTTTTAGAAATACAAAGCTTTTTGTTGCTATTTATCAATAATATATATATATATATATATATATATATATATATATATATATATATATAAGCTTCATTTCATGTAAACTGAATCAAAAGTATTCAACTTTATTTACAAATAATTGAAATTTATAAATATAAAATAGTTTTCACTCATATTACTGCTCCTTAATTATATTTATTTTTAGTAATAGAGGCTCCCTTTAAGTAATTATGTTAATGATAACCCAAAATACTTAATTGATAATAATAATTCTTTAATTGATAACAAATTAATTAGATTTTCATAAGATAGTTTTAATATTTTTCTGATGAATAAATGTAATTCTACCAGTTTTATTTTACTGTAAATTATAAAAAATGTTTTGAATGTTTTTTAACTATCAAGTACTTATAATACCTTACTGATTAAATATATTATTTTTCATTTTCACTGAAAATATTTCCTAAGCAATAATTAATATTGGATGTTTTTTATTCTTAATATTTTTGATTTTTATCGCAGACTAAGTATATATCGAGCTAATAGTTGAAATAAAGCAGGAGTATTTTTAAGAGAGAGACAGAAAACCATCTAATTTATATTCTACCTTTGTTGTTGAATAATAAATAAAAATTTTAA
>JAPDSC010158213.1:170914-185806 GCA_026290005.1 Latrodectus geometricus | reverse complement strand
TATATATATATATATATATATATATATATATATATATATAATTTTTTAATGATTCTTTTCCTCATACAATATAATTTTTTCATCAAAATATTTTATAACATTAGTATAAAAGATGTGTTTTATTGGTCAGTCTAAATAAGTCTTAAATCAGAACTAACAACACACGTTTTATTATTAAATATAAATAATAACATTTAAAAAGCATTGGGAAATAGATTGTAAAATAAATTCTTGAAGCTTTTCAAAATATTTTAAAAGCAGACAATTATGTCGCTTACAAGGATTGAAAAAATGTATATAATGTGAATGAAATATGATGACGATGTAAATAATTTGTATACAGTGAAAGAATTTTCATGTATATTTCCTTTAAAATTTCAATTTAGGAATGAATTTCAAAAGTTCGAATTTTATTCAACTTTTTTGACGTAGTATTTAGAAATCTATTTTATCAAGTAACATTATAAAGAAACTTCTTTATTTGATTTGTAGATTTAAAAAGTCAACACATTTTAAATTTTCTATTCATTTTTAATAATTTAAGAATTCCATCTCTCATATTATGTTTTGCATAAATTTTCTATTACAAATTTCACTTGTTTATTTTAGTTTTCTTAATTTTTATATAAGTAAGTGATAAAAAGATAAAAAACTTGAGAGTGTTACATTTTACACAGAATTACATTAGTTAAATAATTAATGCTACGATTCAATATGAAAAACTTTTGTATAGATTTACATACTTATTTTTTTTATTCATGTGATTAAGTTAATTTAAAAACTTAAAGAAATGACTTTTCTTTTAAATGTCATAGAAAATTTTAATCTATTAAATAAAAAGAAATAAACTTGTAATAATAAGCTGAAACGTAATACAAATATTTTATCCCTATTTTCAACCGTAACGAATTTGTGTATGAGTTTCAAACATACTATATAACCTAAAAAATTTGAATTTTGTCCTACAATGGTTTAGTGCAATTTTTTTTTATGAAAGTAAACTTTTGAATGTCAATGATATCATTATGAAATAAAAAGAATTTTATATAAAACTGATATGAAGCATTACAAAAATTTTATGTTTATGACTTTATAATAGTGTATCTATATGGTTTTGTATAATTTATTATAAAGTTTTTTTATAAAATCGATATTTCATTTAAAATAATATGAAATATCGCAAACATTTCTATAGTTTTTCGTAAAATTATAAAATTTATTTAGTCTATTAATTTTTTCCTTATATATTTACATGATTAATAAGCATAATGCAAAAATTAGGATAGTGTAAAATTGTTTACTATTCTAGCCATCATTAAAAAGTTATGAACATAGAAAGTTTTATTTGATTTTTTTAAATGATAATTTCATGATTTTTTTTTTCTGGAGACTTCTTGGCACATTTCATTAATGAAAAAAGGAAAAATTTAAAATTTTTAAAATTCATTATAAAAAACTAAAATAAAATCTGAGTAAATTTAAATACGTATTTATGAAAACAATATGTAATATGGATTAATTTCTCTTTAACTGAAAAGTTTATTTCTTGATTTTCTAAATAACATATAATGCTAATATTCTTACTCAAGTCTGTAAAATTACATTGTAATTTATTCTCCGACCAATGTATTTGTAAAAATTTTGATATGTATGATGTATTTGTAAAAATTTACTTTTGAACAAATATTTCAAATTCTTTGTCAATAAAATTACTTTAATTGGAATATTATTTTAGCATTAAATCATAATTAATTCAAGAACATTTGTATACAACTATTTTCTTAAAGAAATCTGGAAATGCAAACTACTATTTCCAATTTTTTTACTGAATAAGCTACAGCTGTGCTTGAATAAAACTTCCTTTAGTTCGCTAAGACAACATTATGTTAGGAAACACTGAATAAAAACGAAAGTTGTGATTTACTGACATTAAGAAAAATAATGACCTAAATCAATAAATGGTAATTTTTTATTTGCATCTTGTATTTCATTGATCTAATTGATGGATCTCTGTTAATTTTTTAAAACATTCAAATATTTTAAAATATTCATTAAGTATTAAAAAGAAGATTTCTAGGGAATAGCAAATATAATACTAAGTTTTCATATATAAGGAAAGTTTTAATTTCGAAAACTATATAGTATTCGAAAACTATGATGTAATGTGAATTCAAATTTCTTTTAAGGTAGTTTATAATAAATAATTATCATACGGTAGTAAGATAAGACATAGTAATAATCATGTAAAATCAATTGTATATTCCTTGACTTATATTAAAAATTTTAAATTATTGTTACCATTACAGCTGTTATAATAAATATAATGTAATTAAGTAAATAAAGATCCATCATCAGTAAATATAATAATGACTCTTTAAAATTTGCATTTTGTCAGCTTTTTCTGAAATACAAAATTTTTCTAGAAAACAAAATAGAGAAAAAACAAAATAGTAAAAGAACTTATGGAAAACTAAAAGAATAAATGGTTTAAAAAAATTTAAAAACATTTTTTAATAACACGCAAAAAAATTCTTTTCAACAATTGCATAGTTCAAGTCTAATAGGATGGAGAAATTTCTTCGTACACTTATGAAGAAAACATTTTATTCAAGAATAATGTATACATTGATAGGAGGGGTAGAAAATAAGGCTGTCGTTTTAACAGTTTAGAAAAAAAATGTTTTTGAGTCAATTTAATAGAAACTTATTAATAAATCAATTAACCACTGAATTGTAAAAAAAAATGGTTTCCAAAGACAATCATTTAATAAAATAATTATTTAAAATACTCTTTCCTTAACTCAGCTTCAAATATAAATCACATTTGTGTCATAGTAATACTTTATTTATTTAAATGAGCATTTTACATTCATGATATGCTTCTTCATTTAATTGATTTTGAATATCTAACTATCATTTTCTCGCCCATCACGACATGAACTTAATAAAACGTTAAAATTATATTTATAATAACAATTAATCAGAAGAAATTCGATGAATAATTTTAATTGATTTAACATCTCGGATTTTTTGAATTCCTAAAATAGTTGATTCCAATTTTAATTAACCTAAAACAAAAATTGCTGATGCTGGTTGTGGCAATAACTAAATTTAAACACGAGTAAATACTTTACTTCAGTGGTTAATTTTACCCCAGGCTTAGCCTATTTTTAAAAAAAAAAATTTGGAAAGCAAAACTTTTATTTTTTACCAATCAAGACGTGAAAGTTTAAGTTAGTAACTGATTGTTTCATATAATACTGATTGTAATTTGATCAAATTATCATTAAATTTGAAACAGAGGTATAAAAAAAGAATTTTAAGATATACTATTACCCGATCAATAACGAAGTAATTACCAGTATAAAATATCAAATAATCATTACGGGGAAAAAACGATTGTTTTAAAAGTTAAAATAAATTAGATTTTGCCTCAATATTTATATTAAATTATTGAATGACATAAATATTACAAATAGTAATCAACTATTAAAATAAGCTCATAGAAAGTAAACTGAAATATAAATAATGAATGAAGATATTTTTTTAAAAAGATATTTACCTGAATTATTATTTCTGTTTTCCTCTCGATTCGATACCGGATTCCATGCGTAGTGGGGGTATATCTGTTTCACGTAAGCATGTTGTTGGTGATTGCAAAAGCTGTGTGCATGTCGCATAATTGCCAGCCTTGGCTCGAAAGCAATGTTTTGAAAGTTCCTTCTGGCAAGGCATGCGTTGACTTCATTTGGGGTGAGGTGGAATTCCTTTTTCGGATCGTCTCTACTGAGGATGCTGGCGATGGAGAACGAATTTCGCGCCATCAGTAGAGGAGTTTTCATCTCCACAGTTGAAACTTTGGTATCTGAAGAATTGGACGAACATACAGTCTTTTCTTCACCATTGTCTGACATCAGGATAGACATTTGCTGCTTTCAGGAATTGCTGATAAATCAATCGTTAGTGGATATTTTATTTCTAAAGCAATCGCTTCCGGGCAATTAATTACTCATTTAAGCATATTTTTGTCATCAGTAGACTGGAATAATTGACGAACGCATTCTCTTTTATCCGTAGCATCGGTCTAACACCGGTAACGTCCCGTTCACAAAACTTGAGTGCCAGTGTAAATTCCAAGTTCTTTGAAAATAGCGACAAAATCCTAAACCCCGCCTCTTTCGATGTTATTCTATCTTTCATATGAGATCGGCATCCGTCTCATCGCAACCCCTATTGGTTGGTAGGGAATCGTCTGTACCGCCCTTTCTCCACGTCAATTGGTTCGCTTGTTGCTTCTACTTCCTAGGAATCTTCATATCGAGAACAAATATTTGGCGCGTCTCACCTCTTCAATCAATTCCCCGGAGTCTAATTTCGCGGTGATATTTTAAAATTATCTTTTATTTTCTTTAAAATTTGAATTAATAGTGTTAGCATTAAGGGATGGGCTGTTCATTTTTCCAGTGTCTTGTCTAAAGCACGAAACAAAGAAAACAATGTCAGTGGGATATTAGGAGTGAAAAATGACGCGTTTTTTTCTTTTTCATATTCCTAATAGATATTCTATGTATTTTATTTTTCTTATTTCCATTTATTTCCACGTTTATGTACTTTTTATTAGAAGATTAAATTATTTCAACTACTAATTAATATTTTTAAATATTCTTCAAAATTCAATTTAGAATACCTTTAAATTTTAATGGCAAAAATTTGAAATTTAATGGAATATACTTTTATATTTGACGTTCACTGAAATAAAATTAACTTTTAAATTTTAATATCTTGTACTGTTTAATATTGCGTTATTTTTATTCTTAATATTTTTCTATTTGTCATTTAAAATAAAAATATGAGATTTGGGCTTGTATTTTTACATATTAAATTACTTTAACTTGTTTAATAAATCTTAACAATTAAAAGATAAATTATTTAACTATTTAACAATTTTCGGCTATCTAGAGAGCCAACATACCATATGATTATATAATTATCTCCATTCATGACTTTAGAAACCTAAAAAACCTTAGATGAATTGCTTATAAAGTCACTTATAGGAAAAGAGAAAATAAATGGAATGGAAATTTTATTTTATATTTTGTAATATAAGTAATGTGGTAATTTCAAAAGTAACTATGTAAAATAATTATTGATGACTATAAACAATAAAATATAATTCAGAAACCATACTGAATATAATCTAACTTTGAATCTTTCGAACTGTAGATAGGGGCAGCAGGGAAATTATATTTTGAGGGGGGGGGGTACTCGAAGCCTGTCTTTTAAAGAAAGGAAAAATTGGGGAGTAATATGCTTCCAAATAGGATCCATGTACTTCTAAAATTTCTCGAATCCCGGCTTGTCCGAAGATCCGCTGAGTTCATTAATGGCTATAGGTGCACATAAAATATGTCGTCCTCCATCTTTCTATACCCGAGGGGGGGTGTTATGAGTCAGACCTTGAATCCTCTCAGGCTGGTAACTCTAAACTGCAAGACTCAGATGGTGCTGCCATCTATGAGCCAAAGTCGTGCTTTCACCCTCATAGGGTTAGGGAGCTCTGTTCAAAAACGGAAGACGCTCTTCCTAACTTCATTCGCCCAGTCTCTGACGTGTGGGCTTGGCTTCGCCAAGTATCACATATGTAACAACAACATCAGTATTGTGAGGATTGTTTTTTTAAGTTAAAGTACCTGACCCTTTTAAAGAATGTGACCTTGACATCTTAATGCTATATTTTTATATTCTAGTATCCTGAAACCTCTTTGGAAATCAAAAAGATTTTAAAACTACCCAAATGCGCAGCAAGTTTTTTGTTTAGGGTGATGTTTCTTTAGCATAAGAATATTCAGTTTAATTTTGCCAGAAGAACATTTAATTTTATTTAAAATAAATCATAAATAAATACTTTTTTTATTATTTACAATTTTGAGCAAAACTTCATCTTATAAAATAATTTATTTTTCTCCGAATATTCTGCCTTAAATAGGAAACATTAATATAGCTCCATCTCAAATAAAAACTTGCATAAGTTTGTAAAATCATTTTTAAAATTTAGCTCATATATTCATTTATACAATTATTTACAAACACATTCCTTAAATTATATGTACAGAATGAAATTAAGAATTTTAAGTAAAAAATATTTAATTTCTTTCTTTTTTTATAGATAAAAACAATCATACTTTAGACACAACATAGGAGATAGCCTAACTGATGGAAGTTGTTGTAAGTGTTCTTTAATCATTCACTGCTTATTTGCTTCCCAAGAGGACTTCTCATTGATAGTGGAACGTATTCAAGTGTCACAAGGGAGTAAATCAAGAAAATACTTAGGAACGCCGCTTGAAAGACCTGCTAGAACAAAACAAGTGCAATTCTCATTGTTCAATAATACGTGGGATCAGCCCGGAGCCTTCCGCTTTGAAGAGCGACTAGACCAAAACGATCCCTGAATACATTAGGCACCACGTAGTGGACAACCTAATAGCCGAAGGTTGTTGTAACGCATTTTAATATATACAGCTTAAATTGGCTTTTCGGAGGACTTTTCAGAGATAATGGGTCGTATGAACGTTCGCAATTAAGGAAAACCAAAAAATTCCCAAGCACTCTCCTTTTGTATTGAGTAGAAGAGAAACAACCACCTCCTCTGTTATTTAACAGTAACTAGTGTCGAACTCGGGATCTTACATTCTGAAGGGTGGTGTTTAAAAGATTGTATTAAGAGGCTGAAATTTTCAATAAATTAATTCTGTAACTATTATATAACATGAAGCGGACAGTGGCTTAAAGATTGGACACATTTTGTAATCCGGTGGGATTTCTCATAAACTGTTGATCATATTTACTTATCGCAAGGAAATCTTGTTTTATTGATGAAATGAAAACATACAAAGAAAATTAATTCATAATTAATTTGGAATGTGATTGTGAATATTGGAAAAGTAATTGAACTTGAATAAAAAGTATGTGTTTGTTTTGATAGTATTTAACTGTGTGTGTGTATTTATTTAGATTAAATATAGAATATCTGCTACCATTTAATTGCTATGATTGTGTTTCATAATTAATTACTGTTAATTGTTATAATTAATTTATTATTAATTACTAAATTAACTGCTATGATTGTGTTTTCATAATTAAGTATTATTTGACTTTATAGATTGGTGGGATTATATTTGTATGAAAAAGAGTTGTGTCAAGATTGTTGTCTATGGTAACAACAATTAAATTTGAAATGTTAATCAATTTTCAATTTTTCCAATCAATAATGGAACTTATTCAGTTTATAAAAAATGATATTTTAATTCACTATGAAAACTACAATTACTTATTTTATTTTTATGTGAAGCTGCCTATAAAAACATGTCTAGAGTTAGTTATCTAATGTTAAAGGAATCAACCGGACTCCACTTCCACAATGCGTCAATGCGAAATATAATTTAATAATTACCGAAATATAACATAAGTAAAGGGTTAAAACAGATTACGCAACATACTTCCCTTGTAAATAGACAGATTTGTAGTCTTTTCAAATACTGCAGTTCATCATAAAACAAAATTGCCAACAATCCTTTCCGTATCGCTGAAAACTACCATCATGATTGAAAAGTATTAATATGTATCTCAAGAAGTGTCTCAAATAAAGTAAGTGGCGGTTAGAAAAGTATGTGTCTTCGTCTTGATAAAATCAAATAGTATAAAAAAATATTGCAGAACAATTATATTGCAAGGTGATTGTATTGCATGCTAATTTCATAACGCTAGGAAAAATTTTATTTTCCCACCTGTTTTATTACATGATATATATATTAGCTTAGGGATAAAAAAAAATCATTCTTTTTTTTTACGTGAACTTATGTAACTTGTTTCTCTTTGTTATAAAAGTTTTCAAACTGTTTAAAAGTCTGTATCGCGAATTTTCTTATGGCTTGTCTCATCCAATTTTAACACCCTCTAATTCACAACTGAATGGACAACGAATTTTTTTAGAGCTGATTATCACTTCTTCAAAGAGTCTAATATTGTTTGAATGATATTTTACGAGATATCGATCACTACAGTCATCTCCCGAAAGAAATAATAGATTACTTTTTTTCAAATAACCTAATATAACTATAGGATAAATACAACTTTTATTAGGACGCCAAAGACTTATTAGTTTTTACTTTATTGAGAGATGCAATATAGTACATTCAAATTATATTTTTTATAAAAAATGAACATTTTTATGTTAGCTATGAAAATATACATATTTTTTCCTTATTTAAGATCTTATTTTGATCTTAACTATGATTTTATTATATTCATTGCAAACATTTATGGGAATTTCTTACAAATTTACTTTTCAGGTAAAACTTATAGCAATGCTAAGTATTATATACTATTCATTAGAGGATAGGAAATGGGATTTATGAACAATCATGTTTCTTCAAATAGTTGTAAAAAAGAATATTGTTGTAAAAAAGAAAATGTATTTTCATAAGTAAATTTTTGAAAATTTTGCTCAAATATGGAAAATAAATTTTTTTAACTTATCAAAATACTATTTTTAAAATGCTTTATCATTCAAGATGTATTATTTCGACAAATTTATAATTGATAAATTTAATTTCGTTGTACCTATTAATGAGAAGTTTGTGTTTTACTAAGAGTGATAAGCTAATGAAGGCTTCACTGTTGTAAGCAAAAATTTGGTGCATTTGATTCTGATGTGATTTTGATTTTTCTTTAGAGAAACAAAGATAGTTTCTTAATTTCTGGCTGTTAGTGTCAGGTGATGTTATAGATTCTATAACATGTTTTCATAGAACATATACATAAATTGTATATGTTCTATAATATAGAACATCCCCAGCATGCTTGATAATATCGACTTTTATGCAGAAAAGTGCACTGTCCAATGTTTCACAACATACATGAAAATTTACTGGCGCATGTTTCTTTGTGTCACCTTTTTAACTCTTAGTCCAGACTTACAAGCTTCAACCTATGTGATTTTTAAGTAAAGGAATCTTTTCTCTACATTAGAGATATCTTTGCAAACTGATAAAGGGTTATGTTTACTATTTTTTTTCAAGGAAGCTTAATAATCTTTTTTGGCACTTTTTTTAATAAAAATTATATTATTTCAAATATTTATGTTGATTTTTACCTCCCTATTAGCATTTATTGAGTTATCAAAATTTTACTGACTTTTGGATCACCCTATATTTATTACGTATGTATTCTCCATTGAGGGCCTATCAGACTTTATAAACAAAGTAGGTGACCGAAGACAATGGAATTAGGAAAAAATTGGGCTTGGAGCATGGTACAAAATGCAACAATGCAGAGGTGCCACATATCTGACAAGCTCAAGAAGAAGAAGATGTATGTATTAATTTTGATTTTAAGTATAGTAAAAAAGTAAATAAGTACTCAATCAAATTTCACAATGTAAATTACTTTTAAAGATTTTTTTAAATAAGTAAATATAGCAAACAGAGAAAGACACAGACAAAGCAGAGTGTTTATTAATTACAGAATGAAAAATTTAGATTGCAATAAAGGCATTCAAAATATCATAAATATGGAATATATTTATATTATCCCCTATCTACGTATCATATAATAAACATCTCAAGACAATCAAGAATCTGTCATAAGCAAATTTCCGATGAGAAGCAGTTATTTGCTCTTAGTAAATTCCGTTAAAAAAGCCAAATTAGATCAAATACTGAAATTTAAAAATTGAAAAACCATCAATGCTATAAAATATTGCCTTGATACCAACATACAAAATGTTTCTTGCAATAGAGGAGTACATGTACGAGGAGTTGTATACCTCACATATAGTGAAGCAATAAATTATTAATGTAAAACACGAAATTATAGATGCATAGAAGATAGAACGGCAAACAATTTCCAACCCATCGTATTCTAAGTCATCTTACCCGTTCACTAACTTTCATAGGCGAACGGCTGGAGTTTGAGTAAATGCTGTGAGTTTTCTTTTGAACAATAAATCCGACCGTGCAAATTTAGAGATATTGTTCGTTCGATTTTCCAAAACAATAATAAAATCAGGTAAGAATTCTAATTTTACTCTTTTTTGCCTTAAGAGTGGAATGCGACTTTATATACTTCAATAATTATTGCTCATCTAGTTGAGTTGTATCATCCTTTTTATTAAGTATACAAAATAAAGTATACTGAAATTTGGATGAAGTATACTTACACAGATTCACGTGCAAAAGTCTAAAAATCTAAACGTTTAAATTCTAAAATATACAAATGAATGAAGCTTTGTGAACTACTGCACCCTTTTAACGAAATTTGTGATTGAACATGTAAAAATCTCACTCTTAATAACTCTATGTGAAGTGTAGGACCTTGTAAAATAGAAGATCACGTTTTAATCAGATTTTAAAAGTAAAGATCAGATTCATTGCTTGGAAAATTATAGAGAATATTTTGAGAGAAGTTTATGAAAAAAACACATTCATAGATCAATCGACAAATGGTTTCATGTAAAATAAATATTATAATAGTCAGTGAAAAAAGAAAAGAAAAAGGGGAACTATTTTCACTCTGGAAAGAAAAATAACAAGATTATCTTGAATATTTACAAAATTTTAAATAAAATTTAAAAAATATGAAATTTGTTTTTGAAGGAAATTAAAATGTTCTTCTTCGAAAAAGATGTCTAATTGTATATTTGGCATGCTTTAAGAAGGAAAATTGACAATATGCAGACGATTCCTAATGTAAGGAAGCCTGGGACTTGAGCACTGGAAGCACTGGGACTTGAGGTAAATTTCTTATAAGGGTGTTCAACAACTAAACTCCATTATATATATATATACAGTGGCAGAAGAAACAAACACAAATTATATTGGAACAACATATACTACAATTTGTACCACAGAACTTTTGATTGGAATTAGTTTTTTTTTTTTTTTTTTTTTTTTTTTTTTTTTTTTTTTTAAAAAGAGCAAACATGAGTTAAAAATCATGAAACAGAAAGTCACATAAAAGTAAGGGTTTTATGTTTCTGGTTCTTTTAATCACTTTGAATTTAAAAGCACAGTTATGGTAAGAATTAAAACTTTAATTTTTCATAAATAAAAACTGATCATGTAAATTGGTAGAGGATTGATTTTCAATCATCATTTTGATACAAATTGTACTAAATTTCGAGACATATGGGGTACTATATGTACTTAGATTTAAAGGACAGAGAAATTTCTCTCTAATTTTTGTTTTATAAATAAACAAATTTTCGTTGATTAAAGGATCAAGAACCAGTTTAGGATCGTGCAGCTGAGAATTTTTCTAATAAAAAATCAACATAATATTAATTAGTTAAAAAAAATTTTATAATTATATATTAGTTATTCTTTAATTTCTTTGAATAAAAACTCAAAGCAATTTAAAAATTAGACTCACCTGTTTTACTTTGTTGCCTCAAATACATATTTGAATACGGTTTTGTTATGAAAGCATAAGATTTTTTAATTGAATAAAAGTATTTTTCTACTACATGTAATAAAAAAATATATTAATTAAAAAAATAACTTTTTACACATCATACAGATGTTTCAAAATACGAATTTGAAACAAATTTTTTCTTATAATTGCTTTATGACAGTCAAAATAAAATAAATCCATCAATAACAATTCATTACCCTCAATCTCATCTCCCCATCAAAACATTTTACTACAGCGTGAGCTCATTCATTGACACAAAGCCATGCATTTCCTCTTAATAGTCAAATGAAGAGTCCATTGTCAATGCGGGTGTATTCTATTTCCCATTCAACCGAACAGGAAGAAAATTAAAATTGAGCTATCTGTAAAATAGGAGTCCCGCTCCTTCCACATATCACTTAACTGGGCGCGTATGACGCTCTGATTGTATAGTATTATGCTCTTTTTTTCCACCAAAGTCCTCACGGGACCATTATCTCTGGTTTCATCGTAGGGGTGGGGCTAATCCTCTTCCCCATCATTGAAGTTGCTTTTAGTTTGCCTCCACTGTACCAGGTAGGATGCGGTACCATACTGAGTCGACCCCTTCTCTTTTTGTGTACGTTCCCCCATTCCTCACGGGCCCCATAAAAGTATGATGGATTCGATAATTACCACAGACAAGCAGGATTCACTCACCACTCTGTCCATGCTGACAGATCCTTTCGAATTATCAACAGACAACTAACCTCGTATGCCATATTTACCATGTATTATCGAGTGTGTATCAAAATGTAAACTAAATTCTTCAAAATGATAAGCTTGATTCAATTCTCATCATACAAACAACTCCCAGCTCAGAGTCCTTCGACCATTAATGTAAAATTACCTAATAACATCTTAATTAAACAACGGTGAATAATGATATAATTTGCTAAAATAAATTGTATTAGTTTATTTGAAAATTTTAAGATCATATAACTGTGGATCTGGCTGCTCTGGAAAAATTAATTTCTATTAGATACTAATTTCTTCACGATGAAGGAGTGACCACGGAGAAATTTGTTTTTATCATACATAATGTGAGTATTTCCTAATACATAATATGAACATATTTCTTAGTTATATTTAAAAATTTATGATTATTATTTAAAAATTCCTGAAGAAAAAATATGCTGCTGAATATTGGTTTAAAATAGTTTACTTTTATTATTTCATTTATTATGTTAGATAAGAAGTAAAAATTTTTTATTTAGTTCTTTTTTAAAGTGAGACAGTAAATTATTTCATAGTTATTGAATTAATTAATAACTATTACATTTATTTAATATTAATATGAGAAATTATCATAAAAATTATAAAAAATGAAGAAGCTGGTGTAAAACATTCGGAGAGAAAAATTAAAAAAAAATTATAGAATCAGTCTTAATTGATTAAAGAAATTTTTAAATTTTTCTAGCACCTCATCTGGCTAATAAAATGAAAACATACCTGAATAATGACAATTTTTACAATACACCATAAGCTTAGTTTCCTTTATATTAAAAAAAGTGTGAACTTATTTCTTTTATATCACAAATTTAAAACTATTAAGTTTCATCAAAAAGAACAATTTTCAGCTTTTAAATCCTATTTGTTTTAGTTTCAAAACCATAAATGAAATTTATTAAACATTTCCAGTGTAATACCAAAACGCAAAACGCCAAAACGCCAATAATATAAATTTACTTTTAGAATTCCTTTTGTTATTGTAGAGTTTCAAGCTAAGAAGCTGGTGTCTGCTAAGAATTTTAGAAATACTCAAATGGATGTTGGGTGTAATGATTGACAAGAAGTAGATAAGGGACTTCTATTGAAATGTCAATGGTCAAATCAACTTAAGCTTATGTTAGGCACTTATAGTAACATTGACGCAATCACATTTTTTTTTTTTTTCAAATAGAGATCGAAGGTTCGCAACCATTCCTCTTGGAGAAAAGGGATAACAAAAGAAAAACAAGCCGACCCATTTACTCATCTCCTACAATAACACTGAAATCGCTGTGGGCTAGAAAAGTGCCTGAGCATTGTCCAAATGCCGGTCCATCAACAACAGCGGAGGAAAAAAAAGAGGAGATGTAAAAAGTAAGATAAAATAAAAATTGAGTTGTGCTAATCTTTGTCACCCTTTTTTCTTATCATGTCCTTACACTTAAAGAGCGTTCTCGAGCGATTACATACTGGAAAATTTCTGATTCGGGTGATTTCGTGCGAAAGGAAGAGCTTTTGTAAAAAGAATTTGCTAGCAAATATATATGTGAGGGAGAAAAAAAAACTAAGTTCCTCTTAAAACTGTCTCTCCTCCTGTGTGGGGGTAGAGGGGGTTGTCACCGCTGGAGGGGGATAAAATTGGTTGGTTTCCAGTAGTCAATGATCACATTGCTACTACCACTTAGTACCATCGGATGGAGATAGTGAAAGAGGGTAGGGGCAAAGAAAAAGAGGATAAACCCATTCATTTGCTAAAAGCCTCTGCTCTTTAGAAAATTTGATAGTTTATGGAAAAGAAGCTTAAAAAATATTCACCAAATGATGCCAAAATCGATCCTTTTTTATGTCTTCTCAGCACTTAATTTCCCATCTTATTGCTGTTTTAAGCATTGATGATCGTTTAAATACAATTAAAATGCCGCAGGGCAATGATGATAACGAATATTGGGAAGCACATAATTGGCATTTGGTTGCGGAGATCCCAGAGGGAGTCATTAATGAGGATCAATATTTGAATTTATTAATCGGGTGAATTTATTTCTATCTTTTCACTCATCACTTTTTCCTTATTGTTTTAAATTGCAAGTTTGTAAAAAAAATGTTTTAATAGACAATGTCATTGAAAGGCATATATTATTTCTTAATCCATTTGGATTTAGCAATTGGAAATTTGTATATTTTATGAAAATATAATTAAGAAATGTCGCATTGCTGAGAAATGATCAGAAACATCTATTAGCTCTTTAAAATTTATAAAAGTCTTTTCTCTTAAGTGCTTTAATATATTTTTGTGGTTATATAATTTTCTGTAAAGTAAGTTATATATATATATATATATATATATATATATATATATATATATATATTAGGTCGGGGAAAAAGAAATCCATTATTTTTACGTGAACTTTTTGTAACTTCTTTCAGATTCGCTTTGTAAAAAGGTTTAAAACAGTTTTCATGAAGATTTTTAGGTCTTGTGTGAAGCTACGACTGCTGACATGCTGTCAAGTTTGATAATTTTTGATATTTTATAGACATTCTCGGCGATGTTGTATCCATGCGAGGTGCATCTTTAACATCCAAATACCCAAACGGAATCGACGAAACCAAAATTGTGCGTAACTGGTTGTTACAGTCATATATAGGACGATAAACACCTTTCACAATTTTAGCCACCTGGTTAGCATTTTC
>JAPDSC010158213.1:138055-165914 GCA_026290005.1 Latrodectus geometricus | reverse complement strand
TTTGAGTATCTACTATGCGTATTTTATAATTTGTTAACTAATTTTTATTAAACGTTCCTATTATTGTAATAAACATATACATATATATATACACAAAATGGGTTTCGTAATGATTTTCGTTTCCTTTCCTTTTATGATATATACAGGGTCGATCCTGGCGACAGGCAAAAATTTGGGGAAATTTCCCCGTCGTCGTCAAATTTAGGATATGAGACCTAAAAAAAAAAAAAAAAAAAAAAAAAAAACACCCCCGGAAAAAAAAAAAAAAAAAAAAAAAAAAATTAGCACAACACCACTGACTAATACTTTTTATCATTTTTCAGGTAAGATGACATTACAGGAAATTGTGAGAGGAAAAAAAACGGACCTGTTCTTTTTAGAAATGGAAAAGATATCAGAAGTTCTGGCGGGTTTAAACCTGTGTGAATAGGTGATGCCCCATTCCCTTCTTTTTCTCAAGGCTTGGCCACCGCGCGTGCTGCTGAATATAAAGATGTAGCGCCAAGGCCTCGCCAACGATTAATTATGACAGACTTAGAGTTTATTTTCTTTAAAGAATTCGAAAGAGAGAGTTTTTTTTTTAACTTACGGCAGCGATTGGATATGATTAACAATCAACAAAATGTATTTAGTTTTTATTAGTTTTCAAAGGAGGTTACTTACATAAGCGGTCAGCAAATCAAAACAGAAAGTGTCCTTCTTTTAATTTTTTTTGAAAATCAACTTACGTAATTAAAGAGCTTTTATATTTATTGGAAAAATTCTAATTGCTAACAGATTTCAGACAATGATGTAGAAGTGCCCTTGGATTCTCATACACGTGTAACTAAAAAAAATATCTGTCAGAAATTCTTATTTCTTGAGAAAGTGAAGGAGATTTTAACATATCTAGTTGAAAGCACAAAAAAGGTGTAAAATAACTATGCTTTCCTTAGAATTAAATGTAATTGAACAATATTTGATTGATACATGTGATTGAAGATTCATATATCATCACAAAATTTTAAAGAAATGGATAAACACTTTTGTGAATTGGCTGTTGAAAAGTGGGTATTTTTCTATTATCGATAAGAATTTCACCGCCAAATGTTCTGCAAAAAATTGCCAAAAAATTCATACGAAGATGCTATATTTTTGGTAATTACATATTACCTTTCCAACGATTTCCGCCAAATAATATGTCCCAAAACGTTGTAAAGAACTACTTTGATATACCCTCCCAAATCAGAAATTTGGCGACTTTTTTTCCCTCACCAACCATAATACCTATTTTTGGCGCCTTTTTTTACTCGCCAAGATGGATTCTTGCTAAATACAAATAATTAATACATAAAAAAAACTTTAAAAAAAACTTAGAAAATGGTACAAAATACAAGAAAATACTAAATTTGGCAACAGCAAAAACCTAAAAGGTAAAAAAACCTAAATTAGCAGCACCAACATAAGAAACAGCAACACTAAAAAGTCCGTAAGGAGTGCCAGATTTGGTACGTAATTTTTTTTTTGGGGGGGGGGTATATCAAAGTTGTTCCCGTTGTAATTCAATGGCAAAACTCTTCGTTTCATTTTGTGTAACTTTAATTTAATACTAGTTAATAGATATCAATTCTTTTTAACCATAAAGTGATTGTTTCTTTCGATACAGTTGAGATCATGTGTACGTCACTTTCTTTTACTTATAATTGGTCTGGGAGTGAAACAAATAATCGTTTTCACCCATAATGTTGACTATACAATTTTGTCCACCCATCCCACTAAGATATTGGCCAAGTGCTTACTGAAGAGCTCATCCCACTGACACATTGACTTGTTTCGGATGGGTTATTTTACATATTACTGGAGATTTGTCTCTCTTGATACTGATATTAAAAAATAATTAATCATTAAGTAAAGATAAATTTACTTCATGTAGCATGTAAAGCACATTAAATTATTAATATTTGATTATTTATGGAAGCAATCAATAAATCATAATATCCACTTTATGGTTAGTTTCAATCGGCAAGGACGATTTAAATGTTTTATCTTTTTTTCCTTTCTTTTTCAAAGTTACAGAAAAAAACCAGGAATATTGTATTGTTATTGAAACAAAGAGGTTAAACTTTAATTTTTAGTTCAGATTATAATTATAATCGGCACAATTATAGAAAACACTATCATAAATTTAATACTTGAATAAATGTAATAAATATAATTTGAACTTCTTAAAAAACTAATGGTTTGCAATCAAGGTTGCAACAATTGGCGCAAAATCGCAACAATTAGAAACTTTTTTTTCACGAATGGGTCGATGGGGTAATAAACAAATATCCATTGTTATTTAATAGAATATTTTTCAACAGATGTAATTTCATTAATATTTTTATTATGAAAATGTGAACCCTGCCTAACAATGAAATATCTACGATTGAATTGTTGCAAAAAAGAGGAATTGTTTGATTTAAAATAAACATACAAAAAATCACAAAATGAAACTTTAATTTCAAAGAAATACCAAAGTGATGTAAAAATGTAATATGACGCATCAAGAAAAAAAATGACGTTATTAGATATCATTACCAAACTGTCGGAGGTTATTGAACAAAGAGAAATGGAAAAATAAACATCTGCGCTATCTGAAACGATTAAAATTCGTATTGGAGTTAATGTTGCGGAAGTATTGAGTTAAAAGGGAAAAGTGTCAGACATTTTAAGTTGATACTCTCTGTTTCATTTGAAATCGTTAAATATTAGGTTGGGGAAAAATAAATCCATTATTTTTACGTGAACTTTATGTAACTTCTTTTGGATTCGCTTTGTAAAAAGGTTTAAAACAGCTTTCATGTAGATTTTTAGGTCTTGTGCGAAGCTACGACTGCTGACATGCTGTCAAGTTTGATCATTTTTGATATTTTATAGACATTCTCGACGATGCTGTATCCATGCGAGGTGCATCTTTAGCATCCGAATACCCAAACGGAATCGACGAAACCAAAATTGTGCGTAACTGGTTGTTACAGTCTTATAGAGGACGATAAACACCTTTCACAATTTTAGCCACCCGGCTATCTTTTTCGTTGTTACAAGAGAAAAACGAAAAGATATCGAATTTTCTGTTTGTTGTCTTCCATTTTTAAAACCGTGTACTCGTAACTGAATGAATCAAAGAAAAAACCGCAAGAGGATATTTTAGTGTCAAATGTCACCTTTCCAATGAGCATAAATCTGAAATTGTTTGATAGATACCTCATGAGATAGCGATCACTACAGACGTCTACCGAAAAAATAATGGATTACTTTTTCCCCAAACTAATATTTATATCATGTAAAATATGATTCAATGTATTGTGTAATGCTCACACGAACTCAGCTAATTAATTACGAACATATTTAAATAACATTCATTTTCAACGCTTTATTCTGTGAGTATTACTACTTCATTTTGCATTCATTAAATTTTTAATTAAAAATGCTTTTACGATCCAGTGTATATTAAACTCGATGGTAACAGCAAAAAAGGTGACAAGGCATATTCAGACTCGTTTTAATGTTGCACAAACTTTAAAAAATATTGAAAATCATTGACTTAGTACAAGAGGCAATAGATTCTATTACAAGATCAGAAGCCACCCAACCTGTCTAGTGGTTAGCTTACCTGACTACAGATGGGTGGGACCGGGGTTCGAATCCTGGCTCGGGCATGGATGTACTTTCTCTCTCTCTCTTTCTTGTCTTTGTCCTTTCTTTGTGTGAGTGTGAATGGTTGCCTACCCTATAAACAGGTACCTATGGCATGTGTGTACTGAGGAAGTCGGACTCCACACCAAATATGGTTCAGTTGGAAAAGTGGAGCAGCGCACTCCATATTGCCAGCCTGGCTGGCACACGACAACAACAACAAGATCAGAAAATAGAAGGTCTCTCTGGTCTGGTAGATGAGTGCCGTTCTCATCAGGGAAGTTAGCGAATTCGAATGTAGGGTTAACCGAAAATCCGCCGATCAGTGGTTGCTGGGACACGTTCAATAGGTCGTGGTCGCAATGATGTGTGACCAACGTGGTTCCAAGTGAAATGATACCTCTGAAAGTGACAGGCCCAGTATTTTTAGGTCTTGGTTCCAGCAGTCTATAAATGACGAAGACATGTAATCCACTCGATTATTTCTACTAACTGTTAGACCCTAACCGTGGCCTAGATACAAGGAAGCATGCTGCTGCAATAACAAGAAAAATATGATCAAAGATGAGAAAGCGGATCCTTCAGCAACAATGTAGGAAATCAGGAAAAGCGCATAAGAAAGCAATAATTTAAAGCTAGGATTTCGGATTTAACTGTAACCACAATCATGATTTTTCTGTTAATCTCGTCTAAGAAAACATTCAGTCGTGTTTCCCAAGTATTGATTGTATTGGTTTTCTTGGGCGGCCGAAACACAAAACAAACTTCTGCATATTTATATACCGTGTAGTTGACAACTTAGCGGGCTAAGGCTGTTGCTGTTGTTAATGACACTTGGCGACGCCAAACCCGCCCGTCAGAGAGTAGGCGAATAAAGTCAGAGAGCGAGCGTCTTCGGATTTTTTTTTTTAATAGAGCACCCTCATTCGAAGGTGGAAGTACGACTTTTTTCTCATAGATGACAGCACCACCTGAAACTTCCAATTTTTAGAGATTGAAACCAGTGAAGCTCCAAAGCCTGGCTCCAACCACCCCCAGAGGTATTAATTTGTTATGGGAACATGGAGGACATTGCGACCCGATGGATTTAACGTGCCAAAGTCGCCATTAGTGAACACAACGGATCTTCGGCTAAGCCGTGATTCGAACTCATCACCTTTTGGTAACGAGAATGACACCCTAACCAACCAGGCCACCGCGGCCAAGGCTGTTGTAAAGAATATTAATATCCTAAGCTTAAATTACTATACAGAAGCATTTTTCAAAGATGCTTTACTAAAATGTCGTAAGAGTGGAAATCCGGAAGATTCCCAAGTACGCACCCCGAAGACATGGAGAAAAACAGAAAGGCAACATTCACCTTCAAATAATGTGACAGAGTTAAAAAAAAAAAAAAAAAAAAAAAAAAAAAAAAAAAAAAAAAAAAAAACTGATTCTTCCGGCGCAATCATTGTTAAACAAATATGTTGGCTTTTTTTCTGTAATGAATTTATTTGAGATGGTCCAAGCGATTTTCAAGTTTTCTTTTTCAGAAAATCGTTGCTTAGTAGTATTTAGAATAGTGAACTTAAGAGCTTAAAGTCATATATTCGATACCAGCTATTGAATAACTGGAGAAAGATGTCGCGCTTCTTTCCTCTGCAGGTGCGTCTGTCGGGGTGGGTTTTCCATGTTTCCTCCCTTGCAACATGTCAATATGGCCTATCTATGAATAGCCCTCAAAGAAGGCTATTTACGAGGTAGGTATTAAATAAATTACAATGACCTTGTGTGCTGACCACAAATGAATAAAAATTTAATTTTCTTGTGGTTGGCAATTAGAACTATTTGTGAGGGGACTCTGGGTAATTCATCATGAGAAGAACTCATGAAGTGAAGTAAGGGGGCTGCCAGGAACCGGTTTTTGGGCTGCAGCAACGGGAAGCTTGTCGGGTAGAGGAGATTCGAGACGCCGGGAATTGCCTGGGGAGAGAATCCGGACGAGGGGCTGGACGTGACGAGATCAGTGGCGAAGTTCTGAAGGAGAGCATGGTGTAGCTGCGAACAAATATAGATGATAGATTCCACTGGATCTGGGACATACTGATGTTTTCATGAGGTGGTACAGGAAAAAACAAGAGGTGGTACAGTTCGTCTAAATGATTTCTTTGATTAAACAGTCCTGTCTAATAAGTTCCAGGGTTCCTAGTTGTCCGGTCCAGTAGTAAACCTAACAGCATCCCACGTGGATTACCCATGCGTCTCCAGATAAGTAATTCCCTCGTAAGTAACTCGGGACAATCTTTCTCGTAATATAGTTAGTATTGTAAAAAGCCTTTAAATTCAATTTTTGAATACAATTGTGTTTTAGTAATTAGTGTATCAAATATTACTAATTATTATGAGATCAACCCGGAATTGAACTTGGCCATGTTGCTTATGCTATGTATGATATTCTGAATTAATCTTGATAACAAACTTTAATCATTATTATGAACCTGGAATTTTATAAAGTGTCTATTGTTAGCATTGTTTATTTACTAAATTATAATAAGTTAAAGTGTATAATCTAATAAGACACTTAGTACATAATCACTAGACAGATTGGGCGGCACATAAAAGAAGTATAATTCCAATTGCTATCATTTTATGTATGTGGCTTTTGATATAAATTTTGAATTATTCTCAGTAATTATAGTTATTAGAGGACTAAGCGCGTCAGATTTTGCAAACTATGTTTTCTGATAAAAAAAGTTGTACCTAGATTTTGTGGTAAATCTGCTATTTACATAACCTTGTTTTTAAAAAAATGAATTCTCACGCATAGATCAGCAGAAAACAAATGAAAAAAGGTGGGAAAGGCTCGAAAAAATTTCTTTTAGTTACAAAGTTATAAAATAATAATGTTAGGACTCCTTTCATCCGAATTCTGAGACATTTCCGATTAGCGGCGTATTGGTGAAATCAAAAAAACGTTCGCTACAGAGGGTGAAAACAATATTATTTTAAAATTGAAAAAAAAGTAAATATCATTATGTTATTTTTCAAAAATTATACCTAGGAAATATCGAACGAAATGAGCATTCAATGCTTTAAATGTTTTTTTCTCCCTTTTATATATATAAATGTAAACTAGTGAAATAATTTATAAAAAGAAACATGAAAATTGCAGCTACAAATTTTAAGAGCCATTAAATTTCTAGCATTTAAATCTTTAGATATAATTTTTTTCAAGTGCATAATCTTATATTATTATCAAATACGCTCTATTTTCAGTGTAGTCAATCATTCTAACATTCTTTTCACAAACAGCTTGGTAATATCAGATAATAAAAACAGTTTTATTCAATCATTCATTGAAATACGACATATATATATATGTCGTATATATATATGTATTGAGATGATTTTAAGAATTTAATTTCAAGTTGTTTTGATAGCAAATCATCAATTTATACAGTAATAGTCAGATTAATATCGGGATTTTTAAAAAGAAAAATACATATTGTTTTTTGAGTTAAGTAACCGAATGAGCAGTTTTAAACAATGAATGATTTTTTGATATTTGTATACGCTTCCGATCGTATATACAATATTCTTCATCATTGTTGAACCATGAAATTAGCTCTGGCTTCGAGATTCTCATTTCACGTTTCATTATAGGCCCTATCTTCTTAATAAAGTCGCTCAATAAACGATTGTATAGCAAGTTTTCCTTGATAATTTCTCTAATTCGTAATTGAAGTAAAAATGCAATAATAATATGTACTAATAAGCACCGGAACTAGAAATAACAATAAAAGTTGAAATTATATTACTTCAACAGATGTATAATATGAAGCATTAACTGTTTGAAATACTGGTAGTAAAAATCTGAGATTTCTAAAAGCGTAAAGTATGACCTTTTTTTTTTATTTTTACATATTGTAGAGATTTTGAATTAAATTTGTGTCCCAAATCAATGGCACATTATTTAGCATCCAATTATTAATTATCATATAGGAATGCTTGACGACATTTCGCTACTTCCACAGCGCCATCTCGCAAATGTCAAAATCATTACTCTATATTTTTTATATTTACTAGAAATTTAGCATCATAATTTTTACAATTCTTTGAGAGTATAAAGAACCCATACTATAATATTTGACAAACACATTTCGTTGTCAATTTTTTTTTTCTTTTAACCTCCCGATTGTCTTTTGAGCCAAAGTTATTAATTTTATGACACAATTAGTTTTGTGACAAACCAGTGAATACAACTTGGGACCAATTATCAACCATCCGATCATCTTATTTCTTTACCCATTCATTCAACACTTTCTTCATTTTTATTAAAGTAGCGGGTATTTTACGAAACTTATTGGTTTATGTTCTGATTTCATTCATTCTGTTTTCATCGCGTTCATTTATACCATTTTTTGAGGCTTATTTTAAAGATTATGGAAGTTTTGAAAATGTTTCAATTTTGTATTTGATTTTAAAAGGGACAAATTTATAACTGGTCTTCCCCTTTCAGAGTGCAATGCCGATGTCTTGAATGGCTATGCTATATTCCTTAGATTTTGCTCATCAGTTGCTAAAAACGACAATCTCGTCAAATAAAATTATCTCTCATGATGGTAGTTTTCAGCGATACGGAAAGAATTGTTGGCAATTTCGCCTTACGATGAACTGCAATATTTGAAAAGAATTCAAATCTGGCTATTTACAAGGGAAGTATGCTGTTTAATCTGTTTCTTTTTTTTACCCTTTACTTAACATTTGATTAAATTCTTGACTCGATTAAATTCTTGGCACATCTTGAGATACATATTAATACTTTACAATCATGATGTCTGTTTTCAGCGATACGGAAAGGATTGCTTGCCGCACAAATTAAGCTGGATTTCCGAATTGCCATATTCTCGTTTAGAGATTTCCTTTGAAGTGTGGATTTTGAAACTTTAAATTGTAACATATTTGAGAGAAAAAGGACGAATCAAACTTTTTCTTTTTTCACAAGAAGTATTATTTGTGTTCAAGTTATGAAGTTATGTGCTGCAATGTTGGTTATACAAACAAAACAATTATTAAGCACTTAGAATAATAAAATAATATTTGGAATCTGATTAAAGCTACATTGATTTTAAATTTAAATCATCGAAGGCAAAATGCAGATTGAAAATAAGATTTATAATTCAAGAACAAGATATTTATTGATTATATATTATCTTTAGAAGTTTTCTTATGCTTTTTCTAGTGTAAATTCTCAGATTCTTTGACACTTTTCGCATGAAATTTTATTCCATTTGAATTTGCCCATTGGCCTAAATTTGCAGTAAAGGATTTCACCAAAGATATTTTTTGGGATGAAAAAAGCATAAAGTATCACTAAAAATAAGTTTCATGAATGTTTTCTTGGTATAAGATCTTTGATGTGTTCTTGAGCGTTGGTCGTTATGACCAAGCTGTAAGCTCTGTCGTAAAATGACTCGCCTAATGACTTAGTTGGTTAAGGCGTTCGCTTTCGTTTTCGAAATGTAGTGAGTTCGAATCCCGGCTCCAACTGAAGATCCGTAGTGTTCGTTAGTGGTGTCTGGGGAATGTAAAATATGTCAAGGTCCCCATGTCCTCCAAATCCCTGCTTCTAAATTTTGAAGATCCACCCTTTTCCTCAATTAAATGCTTTGCAGGCTTCAACCTTTAGCTCTCTGTCTTGAACCTTCAACGGCTGCATCTTTCATGACGCGCATGGGTACATGGACTTGATTGACATCTTTGTCGATCACATGGGATAAGACAACAACAACCAGAAGTTAACGACCAAGACTCTCTAATTGTGCGCAGCACGACATGAATTTAAAAACGGCTATATATAAGAGTTTTCAAACTCCAACACTGTTTTTATTTCTTTTTTAAAATTTCGTAAGATTCATAATTTTATTACTTTTTAAGTAACTTTTTTTATTTTTGATTACGAAAAAGCGTAATAAAAGGACAAACAAAAATATATCGATCGTTTGAAAACAATAGCTTGGCGAACATATGTCATCTTGGCGTAAAACGTTTAGCATCTTTCACAAATTGGCGTAAAGGATTTTTGCTTTACATCTCCCCGATTATTTTAAAATTTGGGATAAATCAGATAGGTAACTAACAATATGTTATCATCTATCACTCTTGTGTAGTATTTTGTTAAATAGATTCTGAAGTATAATTTAAATATATGTTTGTGAATCAGGTAAAAAAATAAGTTAGGCAATAAAATAACATTTACTTTACAATGGCAGCTGTGTATATAATATCATTATTATTTTGAATAATTTTGAACTTTATTAAGATCTAAAACTTTTAGTGATCTTTTATGAGTAATCTTTTCCTGAAATTATAATATAAAGAAATAACTTGCAGCATGTGAATGAAAAAATTTTAAGTAAAAAATAATTCAATATTATTATGTATTAAAATGTTACGAGACTTAAATTTTTATTAATATATTAACAGAGTTTTGAATGCATTTTATAAATTACTAACTGAATAAGAATATTGATTCTTATAATAAAATCTAAATGAAAGATTTTTATGGATATTTTGAACTTCTTCAATTTTCATGCTGATTATGGCAGTGAAAAATGATAAAACCACAATGTATTTTTCTGTTCAAATAATGAAAATATTAACATGAAATTAAGTTGACATCATTGTAATGTGCAAGTTCCCACTAATTAATATTTTCATAAGAATTTTTCAATCATATTTTCTGTTCGAAAAGAGTGAGAAAGGAAGAAAAATGCAGGGAAAAGAAACAGGTAAAGAAAGCGTAGATTTTTGAAAAGATTCTCTTAAATGAGTGAAAAGTAACAAATTCCTGGTATATACTAGTGAAGTATTTATAAATTAAAAATTGTTATTGAGACATCACACAAATTAAAATACTCGGTTGGTTATATCAGGATAATAAAATTATAAAATAATGTATTCCTTAAAAACACTTTTCATCCCATGTAGAAAATATCATAACACTAAGAAAACAAAAACTTTAACCAGTGAGAAAAAATTACATTTTTTTTTCTGTACTGAGTATCTAAAAATTACATTTAGTTTCTTAAAAAAACGTTTGATACCTTAAAATCATGGAAGGGACTGTATAGTTTGCTACAGACCCTCGTACAGAGTTCGTTGTCAATTAGGTAACTTTCTGTACCGCTCCGGTACAAAAACCTTTATAACAGAGCCACACGTGATTGCCTGTGAGGATCGAGTGTCAGTCATGGTAGATTGTATTCTTTCACCACCCAGCAATACCATCCAATTCAAAAATGATTGCTGCCTCTCCAGTTACCAGAATCCGTCATAACGATCTTCGGCAGCCTTGATCGGATATCACAGACAGGCATTCCATTCTCCCTTTTTATTATCCAAAGTCCATGCACTTGCTGCGAGGAGAGTCAAGAAAATCCCTGCAACTTTCCATGCAGCAGAAATGAAAATTTTCGACTCGAAAGTTGAAACAAGAAAAAATAGAGGATATTTTCCCTCCTCGAAACTGTCAGATTGGGTTGTCTCCTAATAATAAATAGTCTGTTTTTATCGGGGTTGAATTATGAGAGTCAAAATTGTTAATTACTGCTTTTCACATGCTTAATAGACATGAGTGCTTTTATTACGTTTTTTCTTCAAATAAAAGGGTATTAATTTATGGGATTGAAATAGTTCTAACAAGTTTTGAGCAATTACTTTGTAATATTTGAAAATACGATAAAGTTTGCTTGTTACAATATTTCGAAAATAACTTGTGAACTTTACAACCTCACTTCCAAAATGAATACATATAAATCTAATACATGAATCGATATAAATTTAATATATGTGAATCCATATAAATCTAACATATGAATACATATAAACTTAACATATGAATCCATATAAATCTAATATATGAATTCATATCAATCTAATATGCCCAAAACGTTTTAATTGCAATTCCATTCCATTTTGTTTTTATAAAAATAACTTTTAGAGTAGTTACTTTATATATATATATATATATATATATATATTTGTAAAATGCATAATTGAACATTGAGAAGTTTATCGTTTTCATTGTTAGTGATTTGTTAGTAATATTAATTCTTAAAATCAATATAGTTTTCACGATTGAATAAAACTGTTCCAACTAGAAGGTATTGGGTTTGATCCCAATTCCATTATTTAAAAAGCGGGTATAATAAATAGTAAAAAAATATAATAATACTTTTATCAGACAATTTAAAAACCGGGTATTTTAAATAGTGTCGCGTTTTTACTTTCTGTTTGAACATGTCTGAGTAGATGCTTGGGATTTTTCCTAGTCCCTTCCTTTGTGATAGGGGAATGTTCATTATCTCTGAAAAAGTCCACTCAGAAAACCTTTTGCTGAGGGTGTTAAAATGTCTTGTATTAGTTTCGAACTGTTTGGCTACTTTTATCAGACAAATTTTGTCATTTAAACGAAAATATACATGTGTGTGATATCAATGAAATCCCATTTTTTTTAAACTATTAAGTCATGAGTAATTTAAGACTAGTTTAATGCTGGGATTCATCCCATCAGTGGATCGATAAATTTGAGTACCAAGCATACTTGGGAAGTAAACACTGGAGGTTTAGGCTGACCACCTAACCGACACATATGCTTCACACCCCAGAGCACTATGACAAGAAAACAGATATAGGCACTGTAGGCCTTGACCCTCCCCCCTCTGATCGGCTGTCGTGTCGCAGAGTTTAGTTTAACTCTGAGAATTAGATACTATTAGCCTAAAAAATTTTTATTTGAATAAAAATATTAAATCTTTTTTTTAATAATTTTTACTTACCTTAAATTAAAAAATCTAAATTAAATCACTAGGAGCTATTAATATAAATCCCTCATATCTAAGCCTATTTAAGTGAATAAAATATGCACAAGTGTTTAATATTTTTGCATTTAGATCACACAACATCTGTATTGGTAAATGGGTGGTAGACGATAATCTGGAATACGTCTTGAGACGTACCCAGTAATAATGTCTCATAATTTAGAATCGTGGACAGAGGAGGTTTTTGACAAAAGAACAGGCTAGTCAATAGCCCAGTCTAATATCACACCACTGTCAGACCAATGACGTTTTAAATGAATGCGACATTTCAATAAGACAATCCTTAAATGGATCAGAATCAAACTATTGGCACTCAGCAATATTTTGCTACAAATAAATTGATGGGAAAAAGAAAACTACATTCAAAAACTTAACTTTAGAAACTTAGCCTGGTTGGTTAGAGAGTCGTTCTCCTTATCAGAAGGTAGTGAGTTCAAATTTCGGCTTAGCCGAAGATCTGTCTTGTTTACTAATGGCGACTGGGGCACGCAAAACTTGTCGCCATGTTCCAATTCCAAATTGATACCTCTGGGGGTGTTAGGAGCCAGGCCTTGAATCTTCTCTGGTTTCCTATCTCTAAATTGGAAGATCTAGATGGTGCTGTCATCTATGAGTCAAACAATGCAAAAACGGACGACGCTCTTTCTGACTTCATTCGCCCAGTCCCAGACTGGTATCGCCAAGTGCCATTAGTAACAACAACAACACATTAGAAACTAGATAACAGTTATGTAAACAAGATTCATCCAATCATTAAATTCTTTCTACTTAATTATAATTGATTTCAAAATATTAATTAATTTCAGTAAAATTCATTATATAATTCTGGTTATGCAATAGCTAGTTATTAATAAACTTATATCAGAAAATTTCATTCAATATTCGCATTAAAAATTTAGAAGCATATGAATAAAATACATAAATATACTATAAAATAATATTTCTTATATAAATTTTAGTTTTTATACATAGAAAATACATTTTCTTTTGCAAACAACATTTTTGTCGATTTGATTCCATTAAATGATAAAAAATTTCAAAGTTATTACCATAAATTTTAATAACACATTTAAAAAATTCCAAAATTGACACTATTTAAACATGAAATAAAATCATATATATGCAAAAAAGTATTTTTTCTGGCTCTTACTCTATCACTAATTATATGTTTCCTCTCCCTCAATAAATTTTAAACACAAAACAAGCATATTTCATCTTTCTTGAAAATCATTAACATACAATTTATCTGATAATAAGAAGTCGTTTATTACTTTAATAAAATTTCAGGGCGCTTTATTCTAAAGTCTTATACAAATATATTGATACATTTTTAGTTTTTAAGAACATTCATTCTTAATTAAACTTTAAATAAATATTAAAATTTCCATAAAAATGAAGTAACAATATGAGAAAGGAGTTATTTGAAAAAAATTTGTAGTAAAAGCAAAATTTATTAGGGGAAAATTCATGATCCTAAATTCCATCAAACATAAAATGAATAAAAAAATTGTTAGAAATAACAATTGATTAAAAAAAAAATGATGGAATCGATTAAAAGGAAAAATTAATAGTAAATGCAAAATGTATTCTAAAATTGTGTTTGATAGAATTAAGAATAATGTAAAAATTCATTATTCTTAATTCTATCAAACACAATATGAATAAAGAAAATTGTTAAAAATAACAATCAATGCTTTTTTTCGTAATGCAAAAGTAATGTTAATTAATTTAGATTTTACCATCCAAAATTTTTTTTTAGAAAAAACATTGTCATAAATTTGGCTTATATCAGAGCAAGCAAAAACTAGTTTTATTTCGAAATTCAACTGAATATTGGTGTTTTCTCTATTTCATATTTTCGTGAAGCATTAAATTCAAAAAATTCATTTTTATCTCCAACACTTACCATCAGTGAGACTGTTTATTTCATGCATTTTGCCCATCAATACTAATCCCAGAGAAAATAGCGCTCATCTTTTTTGTCGCTTTAATGCCTTTGAGAGAGCGCATCATGTTCATCAGTGTTGTGTGCACTCGATACAAACAACCAGACGCCAAAAGTGCATTTTTCACGAAGCACTTCATCAAGTCGCCGCAGAACACGATCCATCTCTCAAATAGACTCCGCAAAAACCATCAAACGTCATTTCACCTGACGCTTCTGAAATCAAGTTGCCTGAATTGATGGTGCTCCATAGTTGGCCGATACAGTGATCAAGAAGATCTATATTTCGCCCAGATTGCATACAGATGAATGCCGGAAGAGAACCTTTTCCGAGGATAGCTCATCTTATAGCAAGTTCCTGGAACAATGGTATGAGAGACAATATACTCATCTGCATCGAAAAACCTATTGCAAGGATTAGGCACAGTATTATTTTCCACATTTCTACATTAAAAAATTAGATTAGAATATTAAATTTCAATACATTAATATCAAATAAAGATAATTTATAGAAAATGTACCAACATTCAACGTGAGAACGTATGAAAATATTACGTCCCATTATAAAATGCAAATATCCAAAGAAGTATTCCTTAAGGGATGATATACTTACATTAAATTTAAATTTCTTCTAATGTGACACGCATTTCTAATCTTCACTAGTGTTGATTTAGCAATTGGAATTCCTCTGCTCTTATACCATTCTTTCCATGAAAGTTATTTTGCGGCATCTTTCTCGAAAAGCGGGTTTTGATATGATCAATCTGTGATTTTTTTTTTCTTCCTCTTTCTCTCGCAGTTTGACCGAAAGTCGAAAAAAAGCATTAATCTATCGGCAGCAGATTTTACCACTTAATCGGTAAGAGCTTCGAGAAAAGCCGTTGAATGATTCTGGAAGAAAATCTGGGGACAGAGTTCCATAAATGAAATGAGTAGTGAAAGAGAGGAAAACCACTAGCAAAATAGAAAAAAAAAGAAAGGAAGGAAATAAGATACATAGAATTGGATCGGCTATATTTGCGGTAAAGCGCAAATCGACGTCCGCAAATTTCACTTCTATGTTCTCGAGAATCATTCTGGAAAAAGTAGGGGAGGAGTTGCCGAAGATGAGGTCTGTCAATGGGAAGAAAAATTGCAGAATGGTTTTAAACGTACCACCAAACCAATCGCTCCATCATTGGAGGGAAATCGTTTCCTCTGGGAGCGTTCCCATTTGACTAAGCTTTTCGCGTTATTGGCAGGAATACAAATGCGAAATCTCTGGATATTATTTGCAAACGGATCACCACGTGATGGATTCACGATGGCTCCGGTTATTAGGAAATATGAGGGGACCCAAGTGGGTCGTTTCCGGAGCAGCTATTAGAGAAGCCACGTTTGGGAGGTGTTTATTCAATTAGTTGACATTTCACCGCCTATTTTAAAAGGTGGCGAGCAACCTTATTAAAGCAGTTAAAAAAATTAAGCACAATATGAAATTTTAAACTTGAAATTTTTTTCATATGTTTTTTTATTGCAACATTTTCAACACATAATCTATTACCAAAAATTAGAATATTTTTAATTAAAGATTTTTATTCGATTCATTATACTTCTTCGATTTGGCGAACAAAAATATTATTTTTCTTGTGAAATTTTTCATACAATTTATTTTGTATATTATATTTAGCTTTCATTTCATATATATATATATATATATATATATATATATATATATATATATATATATATATATATATATATATATATATATATTCCTTTTTACTTTCAAGATTTTTACTCCTTTGTTTATTAATTTTACATGAGTTAAAAATATAACAATTCTAAAAAAAGTTCTAGATTCAAGACTTGATTAAAGCTTTTTAGTAATAAACACTGCTCAAAACAATTAAAGGATAATGCGGTTTTAGGTGGATCATGTGGCTGGGAAACTTTTTAGCTGATTGATAGATACATGGTCGACAGACGTAATAGGTTCTATGAGAATAAACTATACATGTTTGGCAGAAAAAAATACATTTTATTGCGTATTTGTGTACAAAAAAAAAAAAAAAAAGAAACCCACACAATTTGTGCATATGAGAAAAAAAGAAGTAAAGGTGTTTTCTTCAAAGGAAATCATTTTCAGAAGGGGGTATGATTTCCACTGGCGAACAGCAACGTTGAACACCTTTTAGGCATGAAGTCAATGAGGTTATTAATCACGAGTTGTGGTATTCTGTCGCACTCTTCCAGAAGAGCTCTTTCTAGTTCTTGGAGAGTTTCTGGGGGTGATTGGTGGCCAGTAACTCGTCTTCCTAGAGCTTCCCAAACGTGCTCTATTGGATTCATGTCTGGAGAATACGCTGGCCATTCCATTCATACGATTCCTTTCTCGAAAAGGAAATCCTCCACCAGGTTAATACGATGTGGTCTGCAGTTATCGTCCATTAAATTGAAGCCATCTCCGTCTGTTGCAGCGTAAGGGACTACAATAGGTCTGAGGATCTCATTTTTATATCGCCGAGCAGTCAGAGGTCCATCTCGAATGATATAGAGGTCTGTGCGTCCGTCAATGGAGATGGCACCATACCCCAAAACTCCCCCACCGACAAATCTGACACTTTCGTGCACGAACGCAGGAATATTCCTTCTACCAGTGTCCCTCCAGATGACAAGACGTCTATTATCAGGATGAACGAACGGGACTCGTCAGAAAAAGAACATTGCTCCATTCATTTCTCCACTAGTTCACATGTTCTGTTGCCCACTCCCTGCAGTCGAGACGATGCCTTAATGTTAGTTTAACACATACCATCGGTCGGCGAGCATACAGACCTACACCATGGAGCCGGTTTCGAACAGTCTGAGTTGAAACCGTGGTGTCAGTAGCCAAGCGAAGGCGTTGTTGGGAAAGAGTAGCGTTAATATTTTGGTGTCTCCGAGCTGTTAACACTAAATAAAGATCTTCCTTGGATATTGTTGCCCGTCTACGACCTTGTACTGGTCTTCGGCCTGCACTTCCAGTCTACAAGAAAACGGTTCCAGATCCTGGAAATCATACTTGGTGACACTCCAATGGCTTGCGCTACTTAGGCTTGAGTTTGGCTCCCTTCTAACTTACCAACAACTCTCCAAGATTCTGAATTGGTTAAATGATTTCGCTGAGACATCGTATTCATCGAAACAAAGCAGTCACTGAATGCTGATCGTCCTTGTCTTCATTATCTTTTATTCAGTTGAAAGTCAAATTTCATTCACTGCCGCCGAAGCGACGCTTTTGACGTCGAACTCAAAATTAGCATACTCCACAGTTTGAAAATCAGAAAAATTTTCATTTGTGATTCTCTTCTCCAATTTTGGGCAAAAAAATTTTTGCTTATGTCTTTGTTTTGTATAAAGCTTACAATATTCTTTAATTGCTTTGAACAGTGTATATTGCACCATAATATTGCAGTAAATATATATATACCTTTTCACACTTTAATAATAACATTTATACATCATAAAATTACTTCTTTGTTTATTAATAGGAGTTAGTAATATAATAATTCTAAGAAAAAGTTCCAGATTCTCGACTTGACTAAGGCTTTATGGTAACATATATACAGCACCATTATTTTGCAGTAAATATATATGCTTTTTCACTTTAATAATAACATTTATATATCATAAAATTACTTCTTAGTTTATTAATATGAGTTAATTATATAATAATTCTAAATTAAATTTCAGATTTATGGCTTGACTAAAGCTTTTTTGGATGACTCTGACCTTGTTAGGCACTGTTATCTAAAACTATTAAACATTTTTGGTAAATAGGAAATAATATTTTATTCAGTTTAGAAAAACTAACCTAAAAACTTGACCTGTTATGTACTTAATTTTTGATGTCAATTTATTACAATTCTTTGGTAACAAGTAAACATGCATTTTGAATTTGAATTTTATATCTCTGATATTTAATACTCTTACATTAATTAAAGTAAAAATATTTTTATCTAATATAATTGTTTTTGCAATTATGAAAATGCTATTGCCAATTTTCTTACATCATACGCATTTTCGTAGAAATTAACTATTGTTAAATAGTTAAATCAATCTAAATAACACAAAATATTATTAAGACAATCAATCATCATAGTGAAATGTATGAGAGAATTCCAAGAAGAATTCTTGCTTTATTTAGTAAATGTATGAGATTTTAGCTTTAAATTTAATCCTTCATTAAAAGTTTAATATATTATTTTTAATATATGATTTCAACAATTTACATACCTTAATGGAAAAGTTAACCTTCTTCTTTTGAATATAAACCAATATTATATTTTTTAAATTGTTCAAATATATGAGCTTGAAACATATGAATGCACTTTTTAATGGATATTTTGAAACCAATGAGTTAAATGAGAAAAAAAATTCAGTTAAAATGAAATTTTTGTCTCTATTGTTTAGAAAACCAAGAATGCTTTGGACATCGTCTCCAGCACATCTACATTTATTTAAAACCTTCAGAATCTGAAAAAAAAGCTTTACTAATTCCATTACAGAGTATGTGTCAACTTTTTTTAATCTATTAATAGTTATCCAACTTAATATGTTCATAATTAATATAACATTTCTTATTCAAGAGCTCAGTCCACTTAGAACAAATGTCCTGTCGGTAAAGATAATTAAAAATTCTCTAATGTTCATAAAAATGAAAATCCTATATCAATTTAACAATAGAAAATAAATTTTTTAAAGATTCATTTATGTTTAGTTATAGTAAAATTACTGCACAACGCTTTGTACAGAAATGCTACTGACACCTAGTATAAAGCAAAATCGAAATCTTGTTCTTTTTAATTAGTTAGAAGCATCTTAAATGCTTATATAACATACTGCGATTAAGTAGTTTGAAAAACTGATAGATACTGCATGTGATGAAAAGAAGCTACAGCACATCATTGTATCATAAGTTTTCGGAACGCCGATGCTATGTGGGGTCAATCTTCAATGAATAATTTTATGTTATATACACTTTGATTTCCTGCAAGTTAACCCGTCTTTGCATAATGGTGGAAATTTCCATCATAACCTATAATGCCCAAAAATTAGATAAAAGAACAAGTTCACTTTAAGTTGATCGTGTTTGGATACCTTTTTAATGTCCATTGCATAAAAAGAAACATAGCTGTCAAAAATAAACAAGTGTCATTATCAGTGAAACGAGCTTAAAGTTGTCTCATTCCGCTGTTTGTTGTAGTTGCAATAAACGTATGATTTCGTTTATAATTTTGTTTTATTATATTAGAATTTCTATTGCTAAAAAATTGAAAATGAGTGGAATAAAGGTTTGTAACACGTGCTTCTGTTATTTTCCTCTTTTATTTCTATTTAGTACTAAGCTAATGATCTAGCTTTGGATGATGATGGAAATTTTTAGCATATTGTTTTTTGCTAAATTTATACTATAAATATATACTAAGATTTTTTTTAACCATTTTTCCTTTAATTTTGAACATGAATTATATCAACTTGATTTATTTCACCAATAAAGAAAAAATCATGCAAAGAAGGATTAACCGATATGCACTTTGAAGAAATCTCTCTTTACAGTAATCATCTTAACTACTTCAGATTCCGTATGACTTTAAAGCTACAGTCACATATAACTCCAAGCAACTAGCCAGATTCTTTCTCCCATTTAAGCTATTCATTAAGAAACTTAATTATTATTTATTTTTTAAAACCTCCTCATAAGAACTGTAATAGTACTATAACTATTTTTTCCTGAGTGGAATCATTCATTTTTAAATTCCAGCAAAAGAAATCCGAAAGCTAAATTTAAATCTCTAATCGGTCTACGCTTCTATAGGTTTTTCGTAATTTTAATTCTCTTTTTAGTACTTATTCCTCTTGAAAATAAGCAGAAAATGTAACTTTAACGTAGAATTTTTATAGACAAGAGTGTCTATCATTTAATAATTTAACCACTATTTAATAAAATGTTTTCGCAATATTTAACACCATATAATGCTTCATTTTTACCATTTCATTCTATTAGAAATAAATATTGTTATGATAACTTCCTCAGAACATTTTAATTTATAGCATAGATAAAGATTATGATTTTCAAGATTGTTATTTATATGAGTATTTTAGAACAAAACATTGGTATTCTAACAGTATATTAAAAACTTTATTATTTCAAATAACAAACATAGTGAATATATTTTCGTTTGCTCAATATTTGAAAAGTTAATTTGTTATAAAATAATATCATTACAAGGCATACACAAGAAAAATTCATAAATATTTTATTACCAATATCTGTTATCAATAAATAGTTAATAAATTATTTTTTTTGCACTCAAATTTTATAGACTTTGCACCGAGAAATAGAACTTATAAATAATAACAAAACCATGCACATTTAAAAAAAATAACTAAATCACATGAATTTTAACAAAACTAGTTTTTGATTAATATATTAATTAATAGAATAAGAAATTAATTTTCAATTAAGTTATAAATATGCTTCTCTAGAGTATCAGATTTCTCATAACTTGATAAAATTTCGATATAACTATACTCTTAAATTTTCATGTGTCCGTGCTTCCCTAAAATCCGAGAAATGTATTTGAATTATATTACATTACCAAATTCGTTTAGTACTGTGTGATAGTAATAAACATACATTAGCAATTCATAAAACTTTTAAGAATGGGAATGTTTACAAAAATAATGTTACTGCCACTAATGGCCGTATTTACCAACCACAGTTATCCAGAGAGTAGGTGTAACCAGCAGCCCAAGTCAGGAAACCTTATTTGACAACGCCAAAAGAGCGAGTTATCCTCCAATATTTCACCCTGAGTTAATCCACCAATTTCAAAGGGTTAAATACAGATGTTTTTGTAAACAAATATGGCGGACGTTGTGAGTGTTTCTTCATCATCAGATTACCATCAAAGTTTCTTGTGGATTGTCATTTAAATCATGACAAATTTGGCTGTTAAAGGTTCTTGCAATAGAGACAATTATTTCCCTCTCATTACGTTGAGAGGCTTGTATGGTTATTGAATATTAGGTTTCGGAAATCATTATGTAGAGTAATTGAACCCATTTAGTTTTTATTCCTGATATTACAATATTAAGTTCATGTGGTCATACAATCAATTGTATGACCATGCTTTCAAGATGTTCAAGGAACCGTTTTTTCCAAATAGATGCTGCTTTGCCATTCGTTTCTCATCATATTTTGTTTCTCGTAGAATTTACGTTCTACCATGGTAAGTTTTATTTATTGACTGGTCTCGTATCGAGGTACATAGTAGTGGACAATTTTAAAGATAATAGTCGACAAAAAACTTTAAAGCTTTCATCAGGGATAAGAATAAAAAAATAACAGAAGGAACTTTTGTCATGGCATACTGAAGCATCAAACAATTTAAAAATTCTAAAGTATTAGTACTAAAACATTAGAAAAAATTGTTTTGTGACATTTTTTTAAGATGCGTGCTTTATTAGGAAATTTTTTTTATTTATTATTGAAGCCTATAATATAGGAAAAGAACATAAGAAAATGACGCAGTTGTTCGTCATTTTGTAACTTTTAGAACACTAAGCAGAAAGCGATTTATAATTTTCTTGCGAAATCCACTTGTAGATAACAACTTCACAGTATTTCACAAAATTCTGAAATTAAGATTAATAAATATGTGTGCTTAAAACTCAAATACACTACCTTTGCTTATTAATCTATTGTGGAATCAGGCACGCCAGATTACCTTTTGATAGGAGACTTCGTGTTCTTCTGAGGGTTAATAAAACTGAGTACCATGCATGCTTGGGAACGAAACACTGGGGTTTTCGAGTTAGGCTTAATCGGGACACATACTTCGCACCCCAGAGCTCTCGGTCAAGAAAACAGATATAGGCACTGTAAGCCTTGGAGCCTGATGGGTTGTTGTGCCAAAGAATTTATCTTAGGCTTCAATTTTAATATTAATAGCTCATAATTTCATCCAAAAACTTTGTTGTTAATAATAAACATCTGAAAGACACTTGAGAAAAAATTTTATGCTGTCACATGCAACTCACTCACTTTCAACATTTTCACAAAATTAGAGAGTCGAAGGATGTATACTTATTTTTTCTTCCAAATTATCCATATTCTAAACAAAATAATCTTTGTTTAGATTCAGAATTGCGTATGTGCTTATTATAAAATCAAATAAGAATAAGTATTATTCATTTATTTCCGCATAAAATGATTCATAACTTATATTCCCACAAAGCGAAATGAACAATTTATTTAAAGGTGGTTTAAGCTGTAAATAATCCGCGCTAGTCTAATATTTCCGAATTCCATTTGCTTTCAAAATTTAAGTAAAAGCAAAGAATCGAAAGATATGTTCTTGTTTTGTTTAATTTCAGCCAATATTCTAGACAAAATAATCTCTACTTAAAGTCGGAGCTTGATATGCTTTTATAAGACACTCCAATCAAAAAAGCAAGAACAGGATACATTAGATAGAGGAAAAATCAATCCATCATTTTTTTCTGTAGAGATCTATATTTCGTAAAGTATCAATCGAACAATTTCAGATTTATGCTGTTTGGAAAGATGAGATTCCACCCTAAAAAATTCTTTTACAGTTTTTTATTTGTTCCATTCAGTTGTGAGTTACAGGGTGTTAAATCATCAAAGAGAAAACTCGGTATATTACACAGTTTTTCTTAGATAAAGGCAAATATGCAACTAGGCGGATAGAAGAGAGAGGTATCCCGATATTGTCATAGCCAATTATGTTTTAATTATTCAAAGGTACACGTCGTTGCAAATGTCGATAATATCACAGAAATGGCTTAAGTTAACATGAATGTTAACAATCTTAGCATCGACCATGAAGCAGTTTATCCCATTTTCGACTTAGATTAAATAAATTCTGGAATATTAAGTGAAAATAATGGGTTTCTTTTTCCTTAACCTAATATTATGGTATAATCATAAATTATTTCATAACTTACTTTTTCACGAACCAAAGTTAACAATTTATTTCAAATTGATTAAATTAAAAGTAATGCATGTGCTTTAATATTTCAGCATTCCACTTGTTTTCAAAATTTATCAAAATCAAAGAAACAAAAGATGCGTATTCATTTTATCATTTAAACAACCAATATCCTAAAAAAATATGCTTTTCTTAAATTCAGAATTAGATATGTACCAATAACACATTCGAGCTAGAATAAGAACAACATAAATAAAGGTATATAATAACTTACTTTTCCACACAGCAAAATGAACAATTTATTTCAAGTTGGATTAAGTTATACGTAATAAGCTCGAGCGCCTAACATTTCTGCTATTTTAAATTGGGCTGGAGATCTTTGTTATTTTAAAAATCATTAAATATAAGTTATCCAGAGTAAAAGTAGGGCTTTACAAACTATGCAAGAGGGGTCATCTCAGATTTTCTAATTGATTTCAAGAAAATAATTCTAATCATATTTTTTATTTTTCTACAAAAAGCATCATAAATATATATATCTTATTTAACTTTTTTGTCCCTCTTCGTAATTAGTATTAATGCAGAGATTTTTTTATTCAATTTCTCTTTCGTTTCTTCTTTTCAAATATCTTGCTTTCACGATCTTTTATCTTGGCACTACCGACGGACGATGAATGGAAGACAGCTAGAGGGCACGCAAGAAATCTCTCAAATTGCATTTTAGTAATTGTATTTAGAAGCACTTTTTTTCTATCAAAGATTGTTATTATGTGAAATTCATTAATGATTGAATATGAATCTAAATGGATTATGAAATGACTTTCAAATGAACATTATTAAGGGGAACTGATGAAATAATAATTCATTTTTGACTTTCAGATAGGGAATTCCTAGAGATGTTTCATAATAGTTAATTGATGAGTAAATTAGTGATAATTTATCGAACTTTAAGGCCTTTTTAATTATTGTGAATTAAGAACTCCCTTTGTTTCAAATATTAAATAGCATTTGAAAATTAAGTACTAAAAAACATAATAAAATTATTTGTCCAGTGATTTTAATCAAAAAATTTCAGTTGAAATGAAATATTATTTGTAGACGCTTGAAACAATATAGTATATTGCTCATCAACTGAAAGATGTTATATCTATGACTCTTAAATTTACACCGCGTCTTTGACTTTTTATTGAATAGTGGCAAGTGTTTCATTGTCACAAAGGAAGATACACTGAAAATTCTCAAGAACTCACTCCAAGCAGATGGGAAGCAAAATGCAACATCAATTCGATATTAGTTACTGGAAAATTTCATTTCAGAGAATCTAATTTAATTTCAAAGCCTCAAAATGTATCACAAGTTACTATGCAATTAAACTCGTGATACATTTAAATTTTACATATAATTTATAATTAAATTATATAAAATTTAATTAAGGATTGCAAAATAACCATACCATTGGCTAAATAGTTTAATAATAGCTCGTATAACTATTTGCTAAGTATATTATGTAGTATTGTAATATATTTTTTATGTGACTCAATTATAAATCAATGAATCTTCAATAATAAAAATAAAATTTTGAAGAACAGTGATAATCATCAGGGTACATCAAAGAGTACATCAAAGCATATTGAAAATATAAAATTTTACTAAAATTTGGGATTTCTTAAAGTTATTTTAAAATTGAACGGAAATTAAAATACATTTTAAAATTATTTGGCTGTCAACTTTATGTAAATAATTTTTTACTCATAAAAAAAAAGAAAAAAAGAAAACGCAAAACTAATCTAATTTTTGCCAATTACAGAAAATTCAACGCATGTGTAATATTTCAGATATTACATGTACAGATTTTACAGAAATAAATATTTATATTAATCTTAATCACTGCTGAAAATATGAATTAAATGATAAAATAATTTACAAGAGAAATAATCATAAACTTCTTTTTTTTTCTTGATAATGGCGAAATAAATATAAATCGATGCATTCAGAGAAAAAGTAATCGATATAAACTACTTCAGTTTACATCGTAAAAATAGCCAGAAATCTCAACGTGTGACCTGTTCAGCGCAATACTTCAAAACGTTTCTATCAATTCATTCAAATCCTTTCTGCAACGATATCTATATTTTTCTATATCTATATTTATCCATCTATCGATACAGATAGATATGAAAAGGACAGGAAAAGCCTTTTACCGCTAAATTTCGCATGCACGTAGTGCGCTGCAAATTTGAGCATTTTTTCCTACACATTGCACCATTTCTTGATTCGCATTTCTTTTTTATCTTGTCTGGCGCACAGAAAAAAAAAGAAAAAAGAAAATCAAGTACTTGAAAATAAAGAATCTCAACACAAGTTGAGAAATGAAAATTTTTTTTTATTACTTTTCTTATTATTTATTTTCCCCCAACAATGTTTTGAACGGATTATAGAGAAAGGAATAAAATCCATAACATATACTGGGATTGAGAGTCTTATTCTATTTCTTAGAATAGTTCATAATAAAGAAAAGCAACTGAACATAAACAAAATGCCCGAATATCTTATAGAAATGAAAGAAAAATATTTAGCTTTTCTGATTTTAGTGACAATTATTGAAAGATACTTTGGAATCATTGAATTTGATGGTTATTTGTATGAAATCACAAACTTCTGATATCAAAAATTTTAAAGCTATAAGCAAACACTCATGGATGTACTTTTAAAGGATGCTTTTTAAAATAGCACCAGTAAAGTAAATGCCCTAAACATGTCTATTACAATTTAATATTTTTAAGTCCTCATTTGCGTCTATCTATGTTCAGGACAAATTAAGGTTTTTAATAACTATATGTTTTCTTGGTTCAAAATCAAACATATTCTCGTCGTCAAAAGATAATCACAATTAAAAAATGACTAAAATTTCATAAATTTCAAGCGATAATTTTTCAATTTTTTGCAATCCATGAAACTTAAGCCTTGAATAAGATACACATGACTTCATCACCAATTAAAATAATCCAGAATCTTCTAATATATATTTCATGTATAAATATGACCGAATTTCGATTAATCTCGTATAAAAATAGACACACACACACATATATATACCCTCTCACTTTCATCAATTTAATTGAAATACAGATCCAGTCACTTACAAGTTTTGATTTGGTTAAGTTAGATTATTGCAATACAATTTGGGTGTCTGTTTTTGTCGATCAAAGCTAATTAATACACCAACCTTCTTATAATTTGAATCATAGTCAAGTGACAAGATTAAACTCTTATTCTCCATGTAACCTCATACCAATGAAAAAACTATGGACGTTTTAAAAATTTAATGTGCTTAGGTCATCTTAACATAATGACTGTGTCTGAGACAGGTATCGACTTTGCTGCTTTATAGACACAAGAATAACATATTTCTCACTCCCAAGCTATCAAAATCCCAAGATTTTAACTTGCAATATCTAAACCAGATAGATTAAGGGGTGGCATTGCATTTCATATTCTACTTAATCGAAAGTTTATTCCACTACCAATACTTATTTTTAATTTAATTAATACTAGATGGTGATTTGTTGAAATTCTCTTCACTATTGATGTGTATGTCGCTTACATATGTTGTCCATGTTGAGGATTTTTCTAAGGAATTTTCCCTTCATTCTTATAATTTTTCATTCTGTTGTTGTTGTTAATGACACTTCGCAACGCCAAGTCCGCCCGTCACAGAGATTAGGCGAATGAAGTCAGAGAGGGAGCGTCTTCCGTTTTTTAAATAGAGCACCCTCATACGAAGGTGGAAGTAAGACTTTTGGCTCATAGATGGCAGCACCACCTGAATCTTCCAATTTAGAGGTTGAAACCAGTGAAGACTCAAAGCCTGGCACCAACCACCCCCAGAGGTATTAATTTGGTAATGGAGGACATTGGGATCCGAAGGATTTAACGTGCCCCATTCACCATTAGTGAACACGACGGATCTTCGGCTAAGCTGGGATTCGAACTCACCAACGTTTGGTAACGAGAACGATACCCTAACCAACCAGGCCACCGCGGCCTCATTTTTTTCATTCTTGTGTTATTATTGATTAGTTTAATGCTGATCATGTGAATGATTGACTATAGCAACTTTTAGAGTAAATATAATCTGTACTATATTTTAGATTGTGTGAGATATAAATACAGTAAGTAAAACTTAAGCAATTTCTCAAATAGAGCAAAACTCACAAAGTGTCCAACAAATTACCATATTGATAAAGATATGTCGAAAGCTGTGCAAAGTGACAAATCCGAAAGTTTGAATAATTCTTCAAATATAGTTTTACAGAAGAAATAAATGACAGATCAGTCCTTGAATATCATTAGGTTGATATAAATTTCTTGTTGGGATGATTTTCATCAATCAGCAATTAATTTATTTAGCCACT
>JAPDSC010158213.1:127135-137754 GCA_026290005.1 Latrodectus geometricus | reverse complement strand
TGGGTAATGCTCCTCGCCTCCATGACTTGGTTCACGAGTGTCCACTGTGTAACATTAAATGAGTAGCAGTTTCCGGTCTTGTTGTGGCGAAGGGTAAGTCATCCTTGTATGTTACAAAATTTTTGCCTATCACCAACTATTTTGTACTGTCCTCACTGAAATAGTCTTTACCAAGTACATCACAAGGTTTTTGAAAGACGAGAACATCAAAATTATATGCAGGAAGGGACCGTTGAATTCCTTTTGAATACACATATAACTAAAAATTCTCATTTTGTTTCATTAATTATATTTCAATTTATTTACATTTCATTAATTTATATTTCAATTAACATAATTGCAAAATTAAATATGTGCAAATACACTTGCTTGTTTAATTTTAAAACCTCAGAATTTTTTTTTAAATGAAATCAAAGTTTAAATTTTCTTTCAATTCAATTTACCCAAAATAAATCAAATTACGTTGGTCTAAATTTATAACGTTTAGTAATTTGAGAATGATTTTATATTTCCTTTATATTTAAATTAATTTATTATAATTTTACTTTATAGTATTTATTACATTTGTCTAACCAGAGTTTACGTGGGAATCATATTTGCCCATATTTTGATGTCATACTGGTTTTGTAATAGTAAACAAAAAGTTATAACAAAACCTTTGCAGATAAATACTTTTAAAAAATATTAATATTTGTCTTCAATGCATCAAATAAGCCAAAGAATTTTCTTTCGTATTAATACAACTTCAGGTTATCATTTTTCTCAAATTGTTGTATGCAAAATTTTAAAAATAAATACCATATTAATTTGGGTTTTATTTCGTAACTTTGTACTAAAATATACATCGTTGAATGTATTAACAACTGTATGATATTCATGAAAAAATATACTAAATAATGCAAAATCTAAGTAATTTATGTTTCAAATTCTATTTCTTCATTTCATTTTTTGTATCTTATAGTATGAAACTTATTTGGCTGATAAAAGTTCATGAAACTTTTGTAATGTTTCTGTCATCTATTTAACTTCAAACTTTAGTTAATATGTTATTTGCTTAAGTTAATATGTTATTATGTTTTAAGTTAATATGTTATTAGTTTGTAATTAAGTACTAGGCAGAGTTAAGTAGTATTGTTTAGCTGTATGTGTAATAGATAGCATTCTAACCTGACTTTCTCATTGATGATATAATTGATGACCAATTGATGATAAAAACATAAATTTAAAAATAAATCATTTTAGAAGGAGTCAAATTTATCTTTTGATAACGGAGTTAATTGTTTTGTAACTAAATTAAATCTTTTATAAACAAAGAAATCCATTACTTATTTCTTCTTTACATATGAAACTGATGACGTCATAAGTAAATAATAATGTCATAGTTAGTCAGCAGCTCAATGTTGTTGAAAGGCCATTTTATTCATCCAAATCTCATATTGTTTACCGGGATGATAGCTTACATGTTGGAAGGAAACATGTTTCACAATGGTTACATGTTTTACAGCTACATGTTACCCAATGGTAGCAAGGAAAGCTCTCAAAACTTCCCTAAAAAATCAATAAATAATATAAAAAGAAATTCAATGTCTGTTATTCATTGCTGAATAGTGGCTACACTCAAACTAGGGACTTTTTATACCGGAGAGCAATCTAACGACTAAATGAGTTCCAAAATAAACATACTTTGCTGTAATAACTTAATAACTTTTTTCTATATATAAATAAAATATTTTAAAAATTATTCATCTCTGTTAAATGACAATCGAAATTTTAAAGATATTTACTTACAAATAGAAGGAACTAAAAAGAATGATGATTGAAGCCATGCATTTTGAAAATCTATAAATATTCTTCAGAGAAATTTTCTTGAATCTGACTTAAATGATTTCCAATGTCATATAAATATTTAATCAAAATTACTGTTTATAAATGCTTTGTCTAGAAATTACTATAAGGAAAAATAAATGTGCTTTATAAACCGAGAATAAATTATTAAAATTAGAAAAGCTGTGATAATAGGCAAATTTTGACCCCGTGTAGTGGAGATGTATTTAAAGATTGTATAGCTTTCTTTTTTTATCATTTCTCATGTATAATTATCTTTCTAAATTACTTTTCGTTGACTGTGGACTGCTTTAACATGTCGCATGGGAGGAAAATCGGAAAACTCACAAGCATGCACTTTGCATGGTTTTCATGCAGAAACACACTTCTCAATTCCCGTTGTCGTGCAAGGAATTCTAAAGCATGAACTTCAGTCCAGTGCATTCCGAAGCACGCAGTCCAATCAAGATGAACTTATACATAAAAATTTTACAGCCCATTGCCTATCAGCTGAAGGCGTTTCAGCATCTTATTGCTGTTCGAGAGGATTGTTGTCAGATAATGCTTGATATTCCTATATTACATAGGGGGATATCCAGAAAATTTCCAAGCACCCACCTAGACTGATGTGCATGCAGAAACGCAGCAGCTAGCATGAATTTCCCGTTGCCATCCATAATTAATAATTTGCGTCCTAGTATTTATTTATTGAGATCGAAAATAAGATTCTTCTCATTCATAACAGAATCACTTAGATGCATTTTATACGATTTTCCCCTGTGCATGGAAATGTAATATGACATAATAATTAGACACAAATTTTTATAAAAACTTATCAAACAGAATGCCAGAAAGCCACTTGTTTGTAGAAATCGTTCCACTTAAAATGCAGAAAACTGGTAGTTCTAGAAAATTTCAATTTTGTTCAATAAAAATCTGTAAAAAAATGTTCAGCCTTATGGGCCTTGGATGAATAACATCAACAAATAAAATAAACAGCTGCCATAGTAGAAAAAGCACCCGTGCCCCCCACAAACATCAGCTATGGCCGTAGGCGACGCACTTTTTCCCGTGCTAAAGTCGCGTGTATGCACTGTGTTCTTGTAATGGATTTGGTCTTTCTTCTTTTAAAAGGGTCCCATTCACCCTTTTCTTAAGCCGAAAAAACTTCCGATAAAGAGCTTTTCACTTTTCCTTTTATTAGTGCCATCTTTTTACGCGATGCTTTTTAGTTCACTTCTAGTTTTATTATTATTTTCCATTCTTTTGTAACAGATATACTCTCCGCTTGAAGAAGAGCTCCGGTATCTACCACAATAGACACACGCCGCTCTCTTCAAAATGAAAGCTTTATTAAACGCTTTTAGCGGCCCTATTAACACGGATGTCATGGCCACCCCCTAAGAACAGATGCACCAACGTAAGAAAGATTGTTTTCGTAGCAACTGCTTCATTGAAATATTTGTAACGGGGATTGAAAGCACCCGTAAAAAATACGTGTTATTGAATGATGGAATTTTAAACATTACCCTTGAAATATAGAATTAAAAAAAGCAGTAAAATAAAAATTGCTAAGTAAAGATTGCATGTTAGAAAACAAGATATCATTTCCATTCCGTTATGCTGCAAGGAGTGATACGTTATTTGGCTGATAGTCTGAAATATTTCAACTATATTTTCTTATGAAACACAAATGTCCCTTTATAACAATGATGTGTCATTTTATATAATAACAATAGACATAATGGCATCTCTAATTTTATATTAGTAAATGCGTTTTTTTATAGCTATAAAAAGTTACGGAGTTCCATAATTTTTTTCACAGATACTTATGTAAAAAAATGATGTAATTAAGAGATGATCATTGACACTCTCTGGCTATCAGTTCACAATAGCTCATAAGATGTAAAATGGCGCATTATTTTATATTAGGTTGTTCGGAAAGTCCTTTTGTTTTTCCCTCCTGAATCAGTTTTTTGCTAATGAAAACCAACCATTTTATGAGTATGAAATCATGATACGACCAGAAAATGTGGTAAAAGATCTTGAATTAACAATATACAATTCAATAAAATATTTATTCGCGATACATTTTTCATTTTCATATAAAACGTAGTAACTTTCCGAGAAACCCAACATTTGAAGATAAATAAGAAAATGTTATTCACAAGTTCTTAGTTCTTAGTTAACATTGTTCATTTACAAAGACACTTATTTCCAAGATAAGTAATACACCGAATTGATATAATAATGGAAGAAATTATACCTTGATCAAAACTAAATTTTTGATTTGTCTAAGTGTCAGAAAAGTAGTTTCACAAATATGATTTTGAATTCTTAGAAAAGTATGATTATTTTTCCATTTTTCAATGCTATTAATGTCAGATGAGGCGTTTCAATAAATAGCATCAAAAATGTAATTTTATGGAAATTGGAATAGAATTGACAATATACAATTCAATATAATATTTATTCGCTACACTTTTCTCATTTTCATATAAAACGAAATAACTTTCCCCGAAAAAAAATCAATATAATAAATAGCAGGGGTGGCCAAACTTTTGGGATCCAGGGTCTACTCCACATTTAAAAAATAGAAGGTGATCTACCAATGGCAGAGTTAAATTAACGTACATATTTATTTTCGGTAACAAGAAAAAATGGTAAATAATGTAATTTTTCTAAAAAAAACTTAAATTTATATTTACAAAATAAAAATTTACTGACGAAAATAATCAAAGTATTTATACATCTAAAACTGATCATCCTATTCACTTCGTTTAGTTGAAATTTGGCACTGTATATCTGCGACAAGTTTATCATATTGTGGCTGGTACGAGCTTATTGCAATGCATAAACACCAAATTAAATGTTCATCTGTTAAATGCGACAAATGATTGTTTTTTGTTCATGGTTGAAAAATCAGATTCGCAACGATACCTCGATCCAAAGAATGATTTCAAATACAAAATCAATATATAAATATTTGAAATATTTATTTCTAATGGCGGGCACCCTTGAGCAAGTAAGTACATTATCCCATTTGCCGAAACAAGTCCGGAAACTGCTTCTCATTTTATCGTTACTCGGTGGGAACCTGTGAACTAAGTCACGGAGGTACGAGTAGCATCGCCCACGCCACACCACCACAAACCCTTTTATAGGGCGGGTCACATTCATCCATCATCTGAGGAAAGGACAAGAAACATGGAGAGAGAGAAAGAGAATGTACATCCATGCCCGAGCCGGGAATCTAACCCAGGTCCTCCCCATCCGTAGTCAGTTACGCTAACCACTAGACAGGTTGGGCGGCATATTTGAAATATATTTCCTCATAAAATTATCATAAAATTGAGCATTTCTTTCAACCTAATTAGGTCAGCGAATATTCTTTCAAATTCTTCAAACAAAACAAGCAAGTGTTAAGAGAAATCTTTGAAGTCTCGGTCTGGATTATGAATGCACTCCTCCTCCATGTTTTTGAAGTTTCTCAATTCATCTTTTCTTAATTGAGATACATACCTTTCTATAGTTTCTTTGAATGTTTTAATCTCGCTCATCATGTCCGTTTTAGGTTTTAAATCGTAAACCTTTGCACAGTTTGTTTTGGGTTTTAAAGCGTAGACTGTAGTAAATTTTTATTTTAAATAATTCCTTGATTCTATGTCATAAGTCATAAATTAAATTGTTAATATCCGAGATCATTATCGGGATGGTCGCGTGGACTACTTAAAATGTCTTCGCGGTCTACCATTCGACCGCGGTGGACGTCTTTGCCACCTCTGATATATAGCTATGAATGGTTATAGTTATATTATATAATTATAGTTTCAATATAATATATATAATTATAAATAATTTGGGTCAAAAACTTGCCAGAAAAAAATAAATAAATGAATTGCTGAAGCTCAAATGACTCTTTTATTCTTAATACTACTTATTACCGATCTTTGCTTTTAAATGAAACAGTTTTTTTCTTCACACTTTAAGAAACAGAAATCTCAAAGAAAGAGATAACAAAATGCCAAATATTTTTTAAGAAAACTTAAAAATCACTTTTCTTATTAATCTTTAAGCGATTCCCTCTCAAAATGATTATTTTTCTAGAAATCTAGCATCTTATTTCAAACCTTAAGTTAGTAAAAAATGTATATTATAAGAAATAATAAGAATTTAGGGGAGAAAAAATATCTGTAAGAACATTCATGTTATAAATAAATATTAAATAATATAATATGAATAATTATTTAATATTTAATTAATTAATATTATTTAATTAATTAAATAGTAATAATGTTATATTAAATATTAATAGTAATTATTAAATTATATAATATAAAAAATTATTTATATATAAAAAATGTTGTAAAATTAAGATAGAAAACAAATATGGAAGTTAACGAAGTTATGTGTTTATTTTCTGGAAAAGAATGCATATTTTAAATGTTTTATCAACCTTTTTTAACAAAAGAATCAAAATTATTATTTAAGATTTTGAGTGGGGAAAAAAACATCACACAGAAATGCGTTATGTTCTATTACTGCCTTTTATTTAGTCATTAATTTTATCTTTATGTCTTTTTATTTAGTCATTAAGATCTGTGACTAAATAAAAAGGCCATATTAAAACATAAAAACTGCTATTACTAAATGTAGATTTTCAATGTTTCTTTCATGTAACTTCTTCAAATAAGCAAGCTCCTTTTTTATATAAAATCTTCAATGTCAAAACTAATTCCTAAAATATAATAAATTTTTATATTATAACTTTATAAATATCTTATTCTCAACCAATAAAATAAGCAGATGTAAATTGTTTGATTTTATAAAAATATGTTTGCTAATTAATAATTTTCAGCTATAATCCAACTGAAAAAAAAATAATAAATTTTAGGAAATTAATACATAAAATGTGAAAATTTATTGGTTTCTTAGAAATTGATGGCAACATAACTTTGAATGTATAAGAGCCATTTTCAGTTTTTGCGTGAAGCGAAAAAGTTGAAACTAAAAATTATTTGATATCAATTATTTTTCTTTCCTAATTTATGAAAAGAAACAAACGTCAGAATACAACAACAAAATAGTTAAAATTTCATTTATGAAATGATTATAAATAAAGTTTTTCATAAAGTTAGCAGTTGATAAAGTTAACAGATGTATTATCTCTGTAGTTTTCTGTAAAATAATTTAGCTATTAATTCTATTTGGTTTATATAATTAAATTATTTAATCGTAATTTTTTCTATAGTTTATAAATAAAATTGTTTACTGCTTGTAAATAATCATAGTTAATTTAGCTATAAAGTAGTTACACTATTTCACTTTAAGTATTATTCAACTAATTAACGTTTATAAAACAGATAAAACAATTTAAACATATTTGATCATTGTGGTTAGTTTCTAATAAATCTGTAAGAAAAAAATGAATAGTAGAAACGATAAACATTTATTGTAGCTCTCGATTATTCAGAGCGTAGTAGTTCATATAGTACTTACTTTGAAGTAGAGAGAGTTTGTAAAAAGCATGAAAAAAATGAGAGCATAAAAACTTATTACATCTCTAAATTACAAACATCATCCGTTCATAGTACCTAATTTATATCGTTTGTACACCCAACATTTCGTAAGTGTTGAAGTTTGTAAAAAGTAATAATTTATAAATTTACTAGTTTTGCAATGAATATTACCATAAGATACAACTTCAATTTAAGAAAAAATGAAAATCTTTAAATGGAAACAGCATATGTGGAAAGACTGCGATTTTAACTTTTAATATAGTTTTGATTTATCCAATCAGAGATAATATCATTTAATAATTTTTCTTAAAACAGGTGTCAGGTGTTTCTTATGAAACGTTTCACATAACATTGAATTACAAATTTATTGTAGATAAAACACAGACTTGATGAAAATATGCAGAACTGTAATATTGTAATAAAGAAACGAATTTTAGAAAAAAATGTTATACATAAAAGGCTAGCAATTTTCACGAAAATACACCACAAAATAATAAAAAATTAAGTTTTTATAAAATTTCTTCCTTATTATAAAATTGTTTTTGTAATACAGAAAATATAAAAATAATAATAATAATAATAATAAATAAATAAATAAAATAAAAAAATAGCAAAATAAATTTGAGGTGAAAAAGATATGATATATGGTGAATATATAAAAATCCAGTCTTATATATATGTTTAAAATTTTTCATTTTATTTGGAAAATGAAATTAATCCTTCAAGTAAATTAACAGTTCGTTGGAAAATTAAAGAATATATTTTTTTCATAAGACTATTTCACCAATCGAAAGAACTTTAAAAACAATTGGAAACTGGCATTTTTAAGATGGAATCAATACACTTACAAGTGATAGATTTTAAAATATATTACATCATCTTAAATTAACATTGTTTCTCTGCAAGAAATTTGATGATTAGTGAAGATTACTTTGAAAATTCTCTCATAAAATTTGCATTTTTTATTGTGACGGATAAATCTCAATTTTTTTTTTTTTACCAGTTTTATAGTAAAATTTGTAAAATTAGAAAAGTATTTATATTTTATAAAATTATATGTATAAGTATTTTTATATATTTATAAAATTATAATATAAAAATAATATTTATATATTATAAAATTATAACAATGTTTGTTAAAGAGAATATTTTTTCTAGATTTCAGGACAAACATTGTTTCCAATAAAAATTTTTTTAAAAAAAATTAAAAGCCACGATCAAATATTTTGTTTTCAAAATTTTATTTAAAAAAAAAATTAAATGTTGCTATCGAATGTTTCCTTTTCATTTTGAATTCTATTATTCCAATATCAAGTAAATTGTTATATAGATGCCATTAGAAATTTTATCCACTTTTGTCAAATTTTGATCAGTTTTAACTATGTTTATCTTTGTCACTGTTTTGAATGTTAGTCTGTTTCATCTCTCTTCAACTCATCTACGTAATCGACTAAAATATTCTAAAGTGATTCCTTATGTAAAATTTCAAGAAATGTGTATTTGTGTAGCATATTTTACCTTCACTATGTTTTTTTTTTTTAAAAAATATCCATAAGCTTTCTAAATGTCGTTGAACAACATTCCAATCATAATAATATAATTAATCATGTAAATGAAATTTAGAAATGTTAAAGAATTAAATAACAATTTATTTCTTTAACATTTTTAATTCTTTTCTCTAACATTCCAGTGTTCTAATTTACGGTTACAGTTGAAAGTATATCAGTAGTAAAAAATAAGAACCTTATATAACATACTTTAATACATATGAAATAATAAAGAAAATATAATTACTTTGTTTTCAAATTTAGTCAATGAAGTAATTTTTTAAAATTTTTTTAACGAAGTGTAAACAAGTTTCTTTTTAAGGTCATGTTAACGCTTCATTAAATGAGAGATAAAAATTTTCTTTGGATAATGTGTGATTTTAATTATCAGCATTAGATGTGGCATTTAGAATGCAATTTAAAAATAGAATATAATTTTTTATTGCCAGCAGTAAGAATACCTTGTTTTTGTATCAGCATGCTTCCCTGTACCTTGCCCTGATTTAGGCTCTAGCAATTAAATGGAAACAGTCATGTGGAAGTTTTAGTAATTTAGAAGCAGGGACCAAGTATTAAACTCCCAAATACTTTGCTTCACCCCCCCCAGATGTATAATTTCATATAAAGGTCATTAAGATTACTACATATTTAAAGTGTCCCAGCCACCATTAGTGAACATGATGGACTGTGGCTAAGTGGTTAAGAATACATTGTTGTTTTCCAACTTGAAATACTTAAGAAGTTAAAAAGAACAAAGCAGTAATAAAAAGTGAAAAGCATTAACATAATTGAATTTTATATTTTTCATACTTCTCAATTTTTTAGCAGAAAAAGTTAAAATCTTTTTTGGTGAGATATTTTCAACATCAGCCGAATACTTGTTGAAACAGCATCAAATATGAGAATTCTTTCATACTTTTCTACTTCAACTCCATTACCATGAATTCCTATGATCATAAATTGAGGGAGTCTGCCATGAAAAAAGTCTTTCCATTCAGTAAATACAAACTTTAAATTTCTTCATTCTGAATTACTAATTATAATATATTTTTTTGCTTGTGTTTAGTAGAAAAATAAAAACTGCTTTTCCTTTTCAAATGTATTAAATTTTTCATTTATGATTGTTTAAAAAATATTATAACTGTATTATGCATTAATGCGACAAGAAATTGTTGACTTTTTAACATTGATTGAAATAACACTTATAATTGGAAGAAAATTAATTAACTGCTTTGGAACACTACCTGTTGAATCATATATGACTTCGAGGTGTACTGCAATTGTAGACCCTTTATAATGACTGTAATAATCTTTTTCATAGACGGTGGGTTTTATTAAAATGTTACAGGGGAGGGGAAATGAAAAAACTTGCCTGGTTCCTGTATAAATGTAACTCTAACAACAGAATTATTGCAATTAAACTCTCATATTCCATAGTAGAGCAAAATAAAATTTATTTTATTATTTATAGTTGTCGAATTGATTGTATATCTGGATTTTTTTTATAAAAAAAAAAGTTACAAAAGGGCTTCTTTCAGAATAAAAATAATCTCTGTGATGAAGAATGTAATATAAATAACCTAATTAATATTATTTCAACCACTGAGTTGGCAACACGTTAGAGAAAATTTTTGATTTTCTTTCGTGCTACAAATACATACTTCTCTTAAACTCAGCGTATCAATATATATATATATATATATATATATATATATATATATATATATAT